>JANHFP010003286.1:0-10635 GCA_032468135.1 Calamaria suluensis
GGAGGGGAACTAAGAATCAACAAACTTGAAAGGGTTGAGACCTTTTTGAAGAATAGAATTCCTCTGGGATTTAAAAGCTGGAGAAGCTGGGAAAAGGGGTAGAATATTTTTAAGGGAGGAAGGGAGGAGGAAACAGCATTTATGAAACAGATCAGACAGGTCCATAGGACTCAAAGAAGAAATGATTGATTTAGCAATATAACTCTCCAACGGTAGAAGTGATAATTTGTAATAATTGTTTAACATTGTGCTCAAGGAAAAGAAAGAAATGGAGACCAGCTACTAGAAAATGATATGATATTTTAAGATCTTTTTTTTATTGGGAATTAAAATGTACTCTCACACTGCTGACTTAAATATGTTATGATCCATTTACCCGAACCTTTATATATAGTAAAAATTATACCTTGTATGACATTGGAAAGATATGATATTGTACATATGCAAAAAAAAATTAAATTTTTTTTTTCTGTATTCAAAATTTTCACAATAAAACTTTTTTTCAAAAAACAACAACACAAGAGTTCTATACTATATCCAAATCTGCTTCAATTGCTACAAACAAGACATTTATAGTAAAGGTGATATATTTGTAGTATGTGAACAAAAGTACATCCTGCAAGAATGTTTCTTTTATACAGTAAATGAAAAAATATTGCCCAGAGTAGTTTATTAGGATTGCTTCCAAAAATAAAATCAGCCATGATATAATTGCAATCATTAGCTGAACTGTCCTGAGCTTTGAAAAACAGGCAGCAATCTGTTTAACCCTATTAAACCCTTGTTACTGAACTCCAATTCAAATTAGCACAAACTGGAAACTTAATTTTGGCAGAATGGTCACAGTGGTAATAGCTGATTAATTTCTCTGAGACACTCTGACATTTTACATTTGTTTTTAGACTGAAAGAGAGAACACCTTGTTTTATCATGGAAATTCTTACTCCTTTTCTTTCAATTCTATCAATCAAACAGCAGTTTTTCCTGGCTCTATAAGTTCTAATGTCAAAAGCTAGGATTGTTAATATTGAAACTGCAGCTGTCCACAGAAATATCCAGAGGTGTGTTTTTTTAATGTATTACCTTGACTTCAAGGGAGGCATGGTGAACTGAAGACATCTCCATGAAAGCAGAGTCAATGACAATGGCAAAGACCAAAGAACTAGTGAGCAGACCAGTTGTTTGGAACTATTCCAGATAAGGACAGGATAGGAGATTTCCCACATGTGCTTTGGACAGCACATGTGGGAAAAGGCTCCAGGATAGCAAGCACCCATGGGTTTAAGCATCAGAAGACAAAGGGATTATCCATTTGGCTTGCAATCCCAGTGGAAACCTTTAAAGTACACTAAATTTGTATGACTCACCTTCTTACCACTTTTAGAAATTGCCTATTAATTTAGGTAATTATTAGAGACCTTCAGAACAGCAGGTTTGAAAAGTCTCCATTGAGACTTTTTAATTATAAATTTAAGAACTTAAAGGATTTGAACTAAATAGGAAAAAGCTAAACAAGGTTTGATCTAATAAAATTATAAATGGTTAACTGGTCAAATTTGGAATATTAGTTTTTACTGTAATAAAGATAGGTAAAAAGATAAAGGAGTTCCTGTGGATTTTACTCTGCTGGTTGTTGTCTATTATAGGGACAGGTGCTCATTTCCATTTTAATGCTATTGAGCCAGCACTGTCCAAAGACAATTCCATGATCATGTCAGCCATTCAGGTCATGGTTGTCCCAAAGGTGCTTTTTCAAGCGGCAACTGGACTTTCTGGTTTTTCTTGAAATTTTGCTTCTTCAGCTCTGACTGGATGGTGGGGAATGGAAAGATTTATATTCCTTCCAGACAGCTGGTCATTTCAATTCTTTTAGGAGTCATTAAATCCACCTGGAGATTTATCTGTGTCATCAAGGTCACCTAAGTGTTCAATTTTGAGCAGCCCCTCTCAACAGAGAGGGAGAGATATGACATCATCTATCTCCAGTCTACAACACAGTCCCTTTAACAATTCCAAGAAGGCTTCACACCTATTTGCACCACACAGGTGATCTTTCACACCTCCTGAAGGCATCTCATTCTCTAATTTTTGGGTTTTTTAAATCTTGCTTCATACCTGTACAAATACAGTTATTTTGAATTTATTTATTGAGTCACTTCTGACTTTGTTATTTAACAACACAAATTTGTTCTTGGCTGTTTTTCTGTTTTAAGATATCTATTCAGATTTTCTGCTTAATCTATTGCTCCCTACCCTATTTCAATATTTAAAACATATGCAATATTTTGACATATAAATAGGTGAGCATATTTTTCATATTTTTCAAGTTTACTGTTATAGTTTCCCCTTCTCCCAACACACAGTTGTTGTTTTTTTATATTATGACAAAAATTTAATTTAAGAAGAAATGTCCTTAGCTCAGTTCTTCAAGTTGAGAACCAAAAGATTTGCTGTTGTGTATAAGGGCATGCTTGCATTTGTCCTTTAATAATCAGCTTACAAACAACTTCAGTCTGTTTATTATTAGAAGCTAGAGTACTGTATGATGACAACTAGATTTCTCACACCCTCTTTGTAGGCTGTTTGACAGGCTTTCTTTATCTCTAGGGGTACAGTACATTGTGACAGCCTTCTCCACTTTTGTGTCTTCCAGCTATGCTGAACTTCAGATATTGAAAGAAATGTGGGCTGGGGAAACTAGAGGACAATTAAATGGAGAACACTACAATGGAGGTGGTTTCCCTTCCCCCCCAAAAAAGCCAACTATAAGTAACTACTATTTTAACTTTAGTAGAGAAACCAGAGGTGGCAAGGGCATATTTATTTGGGGGGAGTAGGAATAAAAACGTATGTCACTTTCTAAACTTCCTAGAAATTTATATCTCTATTATGAACCGAGTTCCTAAATCAAACCAGCTGAATAGATGGTTCAGGCTAGACTTGTATGACTTGTGCCTTCTTAAGTCAAAAGATGCCACAAACATTTTTAAAATCTCTACTAAAAGATTTATGTTTTTTATTTTGGTTTGTCTACCTTTGGCTAGTTATCATACATTTACACTGGTGAAATTACTTATTATCTGTTGGATTTAAACCTTTCACAATAGACTGCACCTCCTCCTTTCCACATTTTTTTCCAAAAAAACAAGGATGCTTTGATGAATGCTGGACTGATGTAACTGCTTGAAATCACTGAGTTTTGATGGCTGGGATGGGGCTCCAGGTTTGAAAACTTAATTTTACTGCACCCTAGTTATTTACTTGATTTATTCCCAGCCAGCACCGGAGAATAGCTCTCTATTTTTTTTCCCTAGGAAAATAGTTAAGATTCCAGACACAGCAGTGCAGGGATGTGATGGAATAAGTAGAAATATAGATTTTCCATTACAGCATTTTATCTTCCCACGTTTTAAAAACATCAAAGGATCTTTTTTTTTAAAAAAACACACAAATACTTTTAGGCATCAGAGGTAGAACTTTGGAGCTCAGTAGCCCCAGGAAGCTAGTGTGATCTTCAAATGCTGGCAATTTGCAACAGAGTAAAGGTAAAGGTTTTCCTTGCAGATATGTGCTAGTCGTTTCCGACTCTAGGGGGTGGTGCTCATTTCTGTTTCGAAGCCGAAGAGCCAGCGCTGTCCGAAAACGTTTCTGTGGTCATGTGGCCACCTTCTCACCAAAGGTGGTCCCTGTTTTTTCTACTTGCATTTTTTACATGCTTTTGAAACTGCTAAGTTGGCAGAAGCTGGGCCAAGTAATGGGAGCTCACACCATTATGCGGCACTAGGGATTCGAAACGCTGAACTGCCGACCTTCTGATCGACATGCTCAGCTGTCTTACCCACTAAGCCACCACGTCCCTGTAGAGAAACGGTACCTTATTCATTCATGTTACCTACCAAAGTGAATGGCAGCTATTTACTTCAATAAAAGGAAGTAACTGGATTTACAGAGGCACCACTGGGAAAGATGCTAAATATTAAGACCATGAGTTTGGTCAGCAGTGATTGTGATTGGATATCCTGATGTCTGCATACAAGTATATTATGGAATTGTACTGGGGTGGGGGAGGCAAACAGGAGCTGGGAAAGTAGCAAAGCACAATGGTTCTTCCTCCGCAGACCTCAATAAAATGCAATACAAACTGCCCTTGACATTTGGAAACTGGCAAGCACAGGATGTTAGTTGGCAGGCTATCCCAGCTCAAAGCAAACCGGAGAGTACAAAAGAAATCTTCATGCTCAGCTTTTATAGCTGAAAATTAAAATACACAATGTTTATAATTCGATGAAGCTGTTAATTTTTTAAAAACTTTTCTTAATGGAAGCATTATCTGTCAGCAAAAATGAGAGAAGGAGCATCAAAACACAGGGGAAAAAATAAATAATTCTTTTACTCGTAAACCCTTCCCTTCCCTCCTCTCCCCCCATAAGTAATATCTGCATCATTAATGCATACATATTACATATAAGGCATAATGATGTCTTCAGACTAATTATGAACGTATTTCATTACCTTAAATTGATCACACTGCCTGATGAGGCAAACTCAATAGAAACTGATGGAAAAGATAAGGTAACAAAAGGCTAAGAATAGAGCAGAAACACAGGAAGTTTGTCCAGGGCTTAAAAAAGAGAGAAGACAACAATGCTTTACTGCATCAAATTTGTGCTGGAAAAAATGGTCGTGATAATAATAAAAAAGAGTAAGTGAAAGAAAAAAGAGGCAAAGAAAAAAAGAGGCACAGAAAGGATGATCAATTTTAGTTGCTAATGGTAGGCTCTGGTGTATTTTACCATTGCTCATCTGCCAATTATATTTAATTGGAAATAATTTAGTTTTTTTATTTCATTATCTAGCACAGCAGACAAAAGGGACAACAAATTTGTTTTACATGGGCTCCAGCACTTGTGCTGTCCATTAACACAGACAAATCAAAGCCAATTAAAGCTTTTGTCACATTTTCAAAATATATTGTTTCAAAGTGTTTTCTGAGCAGCACACAGTACGTTCAAAGTTGCTAAAACCTTGTGCAACTTCTCAAGTTTTGGGAAGTTTATGTATTTTTTGCAGCACTGCCCAGCTTGAGTGAAGAGTTTTCTTGTGGCTGCAGGTTCCTTCTCTTTATATTTTGGGAGAACTTAGTGACCATAGTGGGTTTCTGCTTGTGGGTTTTCAGAAGGTTATTTTTTTTTTTACATTATTTTAAGGTACCAGACAAATTATGGTTCTTATGTGTTTTTGTAATTTTGTAATTAATGCAATTATGTTTTATGTGCCTTTTATATTCGTACTTTGAGAAATTGTACTATCAATTTTCAGCAGTAAGGAGGAGGATCTGCAGGCTGGCAGAACACACTTAAGTACCACACTTGCCCCTAGAGCAATAAGTCACTTGTGCGTTTGCTCAGTCTGGTATGAACACAACGTTTAGGCAGTTAACACTAACATTACATAATTTTATATGTGGAAAATATTCAGATTGAGTATATAAAGCATGTCGCTTTAAAGTAACTGCAAGCATAAATAATTCCCTGGAAAGAATGATGTTTGTTGTGAACCTGGAAATTTTGAGGCTGATGATTATAACACAGATATATGGAAGAATGGCTTTGAAGACTCTGAAGTGGTGTAGGGTTTCCTGCCTAAGCAGGGGGTTGGACTAGAGGACCTCCAAGGTCCCTTCCAACTCTGTTACTCTATTCTACTTCTCAACAACACCATCAAGCCCAGAATGGTGCATTAAGGTTGCTGTAAAAACTATAGCAACAAAATCTTATATTTGGTGTTATAGATACATTCTCTCTCTATGTGCATGAGGACGAGAGATGGAGAGGGAGGGAGGGAGGCAGGGGAGAGAGACGGAGGGAGAGGGAGGGATAGGACAGAGGGAGAGGGAGGGAGGGAGGAGAGAGAAAGAGAGGGACAGAGAGGGAGCGAGGGGAGAGAAAAAGAGAGAGGGAGGGAGGGAGGGCAGAGAAAGAGAGAGAGAGAGGGAGAGAGGGAGGGGGGATTTGAATTTTCCTGATTGGTATTCTCCAGATATATGTTCATCTTTCGTAAAGCTTATTCACTTTTGCTGTATGATAAACTACCCACAAAAAGGGGAAAATGCAGATATTCTAAACATTTAATTATAACTTTTAAAAGACATTCATGTTTTTTTCTAAATTCTTCCCCCATTGTCTGCAATACCTGTATTTTTTATGAAGACAAATTAAGCTTTGATACCACTGCTTACAGTGCCCATTTCCTCTGTTTCCATTCAATATACCTTAAGCATGATTCATCTCCTTAGGTAATGAAATTTTAAGCCACAGAACTGATTTATAGGAACTTCTTGTAGGCAGGCAAGGAGGTTGGGCTAGATACACCACAGCCTAACAAATTTTCTGGGAACAGCCCTTGGAATGAATGTTATGCCATAGCTTTAATAGCAAGACAAACCTTTTATGGCTACTCACAAGAAAGTGGAATTTACAGATCTGCTGTTGTCCTGCAGATGCAAATTCAAAGGCATTTAGGTTTCCATGGAAGTTATGAAAAAACAAAACTCTGTGAGATAGGCTTCATTTTTGATGAGTAGTATGATGCCAGTATCAAGGCAACAAAAATTACCTTTTCGTTAGTGGCTAAAATAAATACTGGGGGTAACTCTGGATTGTAAATTATAGGCCCTAGTTAGAAGAGTACAAATTCTAGCCAATTTTGCTCAAGGGAAGATGGATAATTTGTTTATGAATTGATTTAATCTTGTATTTAAAAATGATCATTGAACTTGTTCATACAAATAATGAATCCACAAATCATAAAATTTTGGAATGGCATATAAGAAAAAGCATTCAATATGTCAGAATTAATACACCTGAATAATAACTAGTCAATCAGCAGAACATAACTTCTCACTTTATGAGAAGTTCATAACAGCTTGGGCAGCCACTTTGTGGAAAAAAAATTCAAAATCTAGAGTCTTCTCTGCAAAGGACCTACTTGAATGGAATTAGGATGCCTTGCTATATAAATGGGAAAGACTACCCTTGGATTTTTAATAATTTCCTCAACTTCACTGGAAATTGTCCAAGGCGAATAATTTAGATATAGCAACTTTGAGAAGCTAAGCAGATTTAGTGGATTCATCCCAAACAATAAAGCACATGTGTGTGAATTCAGCTTGCAGTGTTATATGAACACCGCTAGTTTGTCATGCACACTATGGATTATGGTTGAGTTGGTTGATTCAGCAGTTTGTCTATTTCAACAAACTATCACTGAAGTTCTCATGTCTGACCTTTCAGTGGCTGGATAAAATATTGTCTAACAACTTTGCTGGCATTGAAAAAACCTAGAATGTACTGTAAGTAACACCCCATCACCCCTGCACATATAGAGAGATGTATGGTTTCTTTTATTTGCAATTATGTTTAATATATATGTGGTATACTTCCAGCTAAAATATTTTGAGTAGTATCACCAGCAGTATTATATTGGCCCTAATTAAAATAGGTTTGAAAGCAGTGGGATTTAATGTATAAGGTTTATGCATATTCACATTTATAAGAATATATCTTAGTAAATATTCAAGTATCATTCAACTATAGGTAGTTTACTAGAATTTATTAGTATATTATCTATTACATAGCATCTTAAAAATGCAAAATTAAAGAAAAGGCGACTTTAATTCAGAGTGCTGCATCAATCCAAGATTTTCCTAGAAAAGTCATCTATCTATCTATCTATCTATCTATCTATCTATCTATCTATCTATCTATCTATCTATCTATCTATCTATCTATCTATCCTTACAATAAATATCCATCAATAAATGTTACTTAAAAATGGATCTATAGATTTAGTTTTTAAAATCCAAACTTAAAGGTAATTGAGTTTTGCTTATAGGTTTCCTTGAGAGAGAGATAATTGATGACCAGGTGAGTGGCGATGCTGGGCAGAATAAACTTTCTCTGATTTTTAAAACTTGGCAGTACAATAAATCACAGAATAATTATATTATTGACCGCTAGTGTGTAAATGTATTGCCAAAACGTCATACTCTGTTCATGTACATGCAACTTGCCAACTAGGTTACTAGGAAAATCTGGCTCTTGAGGTAACATTAAACATAAAACCAGTGAGATATATGCAGTTCAAGCCTAATGCAGCAGTTTCTTTTATTTCTCTTAGAAGAAGAAAATCTCAGAAATGATATAGTAAAAACCTTTTATTTTACAGCAGGGGTGTCAAGCTCAAGGCCCAGGGGCTGAATCCAGCCACAGGTCTGTGGGGCTGCCCTGAAGGACCGGCCCATGATGCATCTGCCAGCAAAAACAGAGCTTGTGAGGGTCACATGCGGCTCTCCCAAGCTCCATTTTCACTGGCAGAAGATTGCAGGAGGCTGTTGCAGCTGAAAACGGAGCTTGGGAGCCCATTTTTGCTGGCAGAGAGCCCAGGCCACCACAGGCACCCCGAACACGAGTGATGTTATGCTGGCCATGTCTCCCAGCCCCCTCCCCGAGGTCACACACAACCCTGATGTGTCCCTCAATGAAATCAAGTTTGACACCCCCCACTTTAGAGTCTTAAAAAGGCCATGATGAGGTCTGGTGCTAGCAGACTGCTGCGAGCTGACATATATTATAGTTATGACATATATGTAATTACGGAGAACTTCCATCTGCTAGACTTCATAGAACAAAGCAGGCAACATTTGTAGGATGATTTTGAAAGGAAAATGTGCAGAATCTGTCTTTGATATTGGTAGAGATATCAAGATGTGTCAAAAAAAACTTTGCCTATGGTCCTACATCATCTTGATGCCATCAACATTTCTACATTCCCTCAAAAGCATTCTGAAGATGATTCACAATCATCTTAACTTCTGCTGACATCACATCATCAGGAACAAGGAGCAAAGCATATCAGTTTAAAGTTTCCTTGCCTCATCATGCACAAAATATTTTACTTTAAAAAGAGTATGTACCCCTTAGTCCAGTGGTGAAATCCAATTTTTTTACTACCAGTCCTGTGGGTGTGGCTTGGTTGGTGTGGTGTGGCTTGGTGGGCGTGGCAGGGGAAGGATACTGCAAAATCTCCATTCCCACCCCACTCCAGAGGAAGGATATTGCAAAATCTCCACTTCCACCCCACTCTGGGGCCAGGTGGTATTTCCTGGTTCTCTGAACTACTCAAATTTCTGCTACTGGTTCTCCAGAACCTGTCAGAATCTGCTGGATTTCACCCTTGCTTTAGACTCTATTTTATGTTCAGTTAATCTGTTCAGATAAACAACAACAACAACAACAAGCTGGAATAAAACAAGAGTCCTTGAAAATGAGGAAACATCCCATAAATTTAATATAGCTAGCTTTACTATAGTTTCAAATGTACCAATCCTAAAACAGGAATAAATGAGCCCAGGTCTTGAACATGGGGATGTTACCATGAGGCACAAGGACTGTAGCTGCTTTAAAAATGGGGCAGGAGCCTAATGTGCAAATGTTTTTAATAAGTAGAAATTACACTGTTTGATGTGATTTTTACTTTTGAACACATATATGCTTGCCATTATATTTACATAGATTTATTTCATAGTAACCTAGGGTGATGTAAGATACACATATTTTTAACAATATAGATGTCAGGGAGGCATGCAAACATGCTCTATGACATTGTGATGCAAGCCCTACTTGTCACATTCTTTCATGAGACATTGGGATGAAAATAAACAAGTATAGACCTTACATTCTGACACACATTGCACCACTTTCTTATCATTATGTTTAAATGATGCAAGTGACAATGTATATTACTCACTTCTGGGGAAAGGGACCTGAATTTTATGTAGCCCTACCTTAACCCCTTACTAACCCCATTGCTCACTTCAATTACAAACCAATTATTTCAAAGAACCCATATTCAATATTATGTAGTTTTAAAAGAGATATATTAATCCTCATTGTTAATCCAGCTCTATTCTGCTCCAAGTCTGATACATAAAGAGTTATTTACATGCACACACACACACGCACAGACACAGACACACACACAGACGTTTGCAGTTCAAAGAGGACAGACAATTATATTAGTTTTTCCTTCCTTTCCCATTGTTAGGACAATATGAAGTCACTTTAAGGTGTTACTGGCCAGCATTCCATGATTCTAAATCATTTTTACACTTTGCATCCAGACTTAATCCTTGTCTTTTAAGAAAACTAGTTTGGTCTAGTACTTAAAATACCTGTCCAGAAAGCATGAGTTACCGTAGTGGCCAGAATTGTGGAAACAATATGGGAAAAGTATATTTTCTAAAACTAGCTAATAACACCACTTTTTTTGGAGTAGTACCATAAAATGATATATCAATGGAAAGATAGCTTAATCAAGAATGTAATGCAATAACTTTTATGAAGGATTTGTTATTAGAATAACAGTTACAGTATAAAGAAGAAAAGTGAAACACATAGAAAAAACGAGATATACAAAAATTATCACATTACTTAATATTTAGTTGGGTAACCTTTAGCCTGAATTACGACCTTATAATGTCTTCCCATGGAGTGAACCAAGTCTTTTAGTTCTGCAGCTGTTATAATGTGAAACCAAGATTGAATGATTGCTTCTATTAACTGGGTTTTATTGCTG
>JANHFP010003286.1:82099-92671 GCA_032468135.1 Calamaria suluensis
TTAAAAACACCAATAATACAACACATTTATATTAAAATTTAAAATGAAATATTTGATGGCTGATTATTGAAAATAGAAAATATTTAAAATATTTAAAAATTTTAAAACATTAAAATTTTAGGATAATTAAAATTAAATCAGTTCCTAAATTCATTAAGTCCCATTATGTGTGTGAAATAAATTATTCAAGATATGGCTGCTCAAATTTTACATAAAATAAATACAACACAATTCCAGAAAGTGAGAAAATTCAAACCCTCTAATATTCAGTTATCAATTAAAAGCTGGTTGATCAGCATTAAGCTTCTGGAAAGTAGGGCTGATAAGAGGCTGATGCTCACTTTCAATCAATGATGTCAGAACCTTATCAATACAGGTTAAGCTTCATTAGCATTTGACTGCGACATCATCAGGAAATTCTAGGCTACAGTCAATAATGGAAACTTGGAGGGAAAAAAATCTGGAACAAATTCTGTGTAGCATTTGAGGTGTCCTTATAGACAACAAGAATCAGATTCATCTCAGAAGAAACTTTATCTTTAATGTCTGAATCAGTAACTTCCACTTTAATGGGTTATTTGTTTAGTGTATGGCATATCATATATGGACTAACAATATATATTAACTTTTCATATACAGTAGATTAATAAAACACAATAAAATACAAATCATAAAAAGATCTATATTCAAGTAGCAATGTCTAGGGTCTAGGTCAGAGATGGCTAACCTTTTCTGGACTGAGTGGCCAAAGCGTGTATGTGCCTGAACCCCCAAAATGCAGTATGCATGCACCCTGTGCATGTGCCCCACCCCGTGCATGAGCATGCATCCCACATGTATGCATGGCCCCCTGCGCATACCACACATGCACCCCCTCATATGCATGGGTGGCCCCCACACGCACCCCACCCCCTGAAGACCAGCTTGCCAGTAGGGTGCATGCACACAGGTGTGGTGGAGCTGAACTGGGGTGATGGCTCGTATGCCATCAGAGAGGGCGCGGCATGCCACCTCTGGGACACGTGCCATAGGTTTGCCATCATGGGCGTAGGCCATCTAACCAATAAAATGGAGCATCGTTTATATGGGAAAAAAAGTCAAAAACTGGGCTGGTATATACCTAAGCTTACAGCTGGTCACTGTGTGAGCTGTAATGGGCATTAACTATGCACTCGGAAATATATTTTAAATACATGCAGATGAGATCTATACATTTCTGAACTGTGAATTAGCCAATTCAGAAATTTGCAGTCTTATACCACACATGTTAAGGATGTTGGCAGCTACAAGATGATCCTTGCAGCCTCCATACTCATAAAAGTCACCTTCATGTTTTGTTCAGCCTTGTCACTATTTCCACAATGCAGCTGAAAGATACACATGGCTCACATAAACACCAAGCAGAGCTTCAATTGCACTCTTGCAGCTACTGCCTTGATTTCTTTTTATCATACCCTGCAAATGTTCCTGGCTCTCAGGGGTGCCACACAAACCCAGAGAAATGAGTCCTGTTTCCTCATTTCTTTCCTATATCCCCTTAAGCAGTCACATCAGAATTCCACTTCTGCAATTGACATGGCAACTTCTTTTCCATCGTTAGCCAATGGCTGTAGAAGAAAGCTAAATGAACATGCTCCCTTCTCTCTTTCTGCATGGCACCCTAGTCTCTCTCATCACTGTTCTTCCAAATATCTATAGCATACATTGCTGCACAAGTTTAAAACCAAATACAGATTCTACTCAGCAACTCATGATTTAAAAGATAGGACATGAAAGACAAAAAGGGAGCCAGAGAGATCTGCCCACAAAGCTAAGATAGCTTATTGCTCTGTGTAAAAACATAGCAATATACTTCAAGGCTTTTAAAGAGGGCAATGGCTGGAATTTGGTAAGATTAAAATGCTGGCAGTCTCTCCAGTATTAAAACAGATAAGCTAAGGAGTGAGTTGGAAGGATTTAATGTCAAATGATTGGTGGGCTTCCTGAAGATTAACCTGATTTCTGTAAGGAAAGTTAACAAGGCAGCCTTTACCGCACCCCAAATCGTCTCCTGGAGAACTTTATAGCTGAATGAGCTCACTTGCTTGACTTGCTTATAGTGTTGCTCTGTGAACATCCATGTCAGTATGAAATTAGGAGACTTGGAATCTCTGGGTCTAGAAGTCAAGAGGACTTCTCACGAAGTCTCCCTAAATTTGCCAGTAAAATTATGCCACTTTTCAAACACTTTCTTCAATAATATGTTTTTCCTTATTTTATAAAATTGTTGTTGTTGTTTTCTTAATCATGAAGTTGTGTCCAACCCATGGACAATGTTCCTCCAGGCCTCCCTGTCCTCCACAATCCTCTGGAGTCCACCCAAGCTCATGCCTACTGCTTCAGTGACTCCATCCAGTCACCTCGTTCTCTTCCGTCCCCCCTCAATCTTCCCCAGCATTAAATTCTTCTCCAGTGAGTCCTTCCTTCTCATTAGGTGGCCAACGTATTTGAGCTTCATCTTCAGGATTCAGGACAGACCGGTTGGATTGCTTTGTAGTCCAAGGGACTCAAAGGAGTCTTCTCCAGAACCAAAGTTCAAAGGCCTCAATTCTTTGGCACTCAGCCTTTCTTATTTTCCAACTTTCACAGCCATACATTGCAACTGGAAAAAACCATAGCCTTGACTATACACACTTTTGTTGGCAGGGTGATATCTCTGCTTTTTATAATGCTATCTAGATTTGCCATAGCTTTTCTCCCCAGGAGCAAGCGTCTTTTAATTTCATGGCTGCAGACCCCATCTGTGATGGGGAGCCCAGGAAAATAAAATCTGTCACTACTCTATTTTATAAAGTACAAATGGCAAACCTTATTTAGGGATAAAAATAACTGAGTTTGGACATTAAGGAGATGATGGCTGGAAGCAACATGCCGTAGAATGTTGCCATTTCTTAACCTTGGGAATGTTGCCATTTCTTAACCTTGGGATCTTTATGATGTGTGGACTTCAACTCCAGAATTCCACTATCCATAAAGTTTAAAAGGGCCAAGGTTTAGAAACACTGACCTAGAAGCACATTTCAGCTATTTTCTTATAGATTAAATAAATGCATGAAGTTATCAGTACTCCCACTCTTGTCTCCTTGCAAAAAAAATAAGGACCCAGAAGTTTAAAAATATTGAGGAAGGTGGCAATGACAAACCACTTTTCTACTGTTGCCAAATCAATGGGATGGACCTGTCCATGTGATGACCAGGAGTTAAGCTTTAGTTGAAGTTCTTTTCCCCTTTTATAGGACTAGGATTTCTGAGTCAGGGAGTTGTAATGGTGGCTGTTAAAGAGTTATGTTCTTCATGAATATTCCCTAATGTATCATTTATTGCTTGAGAAAGTCTTCATTCTCAATAGAAACCACTTATGAAAACGACAAAACATTTTAACATCATAGTATTTATTAGCTTCTGAAACAATACACATTCACATACTTGAGAATACAGTACATTTGGCACAGTAATAATGGCTACAGTGAAATAACCCTAATGAATGGCAAGAGATTTAAATTACAACTGTAGGAAAAAGTCTGTACAAAGAAAATCTCACAATTGAAGAAAAAAACCAAAACCAAATCCCCAAACAAAGCAAAAATACTACCTGGTCCTGTAACACTCAGTAAATTTCATATTTTTCCCCCAGAACTATTTTCCACAAAATTTCAAATAAGTTTAAAAAAAAAAAAAGCCTTTCTAGAGAGACAGCATTGGTTTTATTGTAGAGGGAGAGGCAAATTATTATTATCCCCATGGACAGTGACTTCCAAAAAACAAAGCAAGAAAAAGTGGTGTGGTGTGATTCTTTCCATTTTTTTCATTTGGCATTTCGCACACTTTTTATGCATCCTTTTCCTATCACTCCAGAAGGATGGGGGGGGGGGGGAATCTTTACAAACTTTTTTTTTTTTTAAAAAAATTACCTGCTAATTTTTTGAAAGTTTGAGAAAAATGCGGAAACTGCTAAATGGAACGGTTCAGGAACAGAATTCACCTAAAGGCTGATGGCAAGCAAGAGGTTCTGCATACAACCCAACTGCTTCCATTGGCTTTCAGTCCAGCTGGTGCCATGTATTCTCTTTGGTGGCCTTGCATGATGATAGATTCACCCATTTCCATTAAAAAAAAATAATCTGGACATTAACCCAGACAACTCAATATACATTCAGGTTCATCAGGTATCATGATGCAGCCTGAGATATATCTGTTAGCCACATACCTTACATGGGCAAAATCCATCAAAGTCTAAATGCACAGGTTTCTGTTGCAGGATCAAGGTGGGCTTCAGGATTACAGCTGAAATATCTTTGCATGCAAAAACACTAACTTTTTTCTCTATTTGGCATCCTAAGGGGAGAAGTAGAGGAGCTGCATAAATGTTTGTCAGAAATTGTGCATGCTGGGAAAGGGAAGTCATATACTCCACCATTTTGCTTACAACACCTTTGTGGAATGCATGTTTTATTCTCTTATAAAGAACCACTAATCTCCATTTTGTATAAAGTCCTTGCATGCCATGCAAACAAGACTGTGTTGGACTATCATTCTGCAGTTTTGGGAGGCCTTTTGCAATTTCCAAAGTTTTCATTCACCTATGGGAAACACCACTTGGCTTTGTTCATTCTTGCACTGGATGGTCAAAGTTAACATCATAAGAAAAATATATAGAACAGGTATGAAACTCCAAGAACTAAAGGGCATTTTTTACACTCTTTCCCTCTAAAATGAAAATACAATGAGATGATACATCCTTTGTGATATTTCTGTGCTTTCGCTCTGGAAGCCAAAGGGTGAGGAGGTGGGATTTCTTCCCCCTGCCCCCAGCCCCTTAGGTTTTTATTAAAAAATAAAATAAATTATTTAACAATGTTTGATACTTTATTACTTTGGTAAGCCAGACAACACATGACTTGGTGTAGCATATTTAATATTCCGAAATCCTCATATGAATACATACATATATGTATATATATTTATATATAATAATAATTACACCTGAGTTTAAAAAAAAACACAACATAAGGGAATTAAATGTCTTTGTCACCAAAAGAACAGCCATACATAAAACTGATATAACCTGTCTCTTTAAAAAAGATGATTTGCACCACCTTTTCAAGCTACTTTAAGGCCCGGAAATAGCTCCATGTGGCTTCTTGCGACATTAAGGAAAGTTACAGGCCACATGGGAGAAGCCCATGACAGATGCCTTTTCTGGAAATTGGGGTATAGTGTCTATATGTTATGGATGGTATGCCTTGAGACAATCCTGCTTTGTTGGTGGGTTCCTCGGGACTCATCTGAAAGCACCAGTCTGCAACAATTTGACCAATCTTACCCATGTATCAAGTAGTTCAGTCTAGCTCTTTGTAATTTAGCACATGGCATTTTACAGGACAGACTATCCTTGCTCAAATTGCTGATGAGGCGTTTTTAAAAGGAGCTCCAGAGCTGGCTCCTGTAGCTGTCCAGCCATACCCAGTTCAGATGATGTTCCTATCTACTAGCATAAAGGTCAATTTTGATAGCCAGGAGGCTCTACAGCAGAGGTTCCCAAACTTGTCAGCTTTAAGACTTGTGGACTTCAACTCACAAGTTTGGGAACCTCTACTCTACATTTTCTTTCTGCAACTTTTCTTCTCATAGAGATCACGAGATGGGGCATGTGGCTGAAATATGTGCTTTGGTCAATAGTGGTATCCTTCTCCCCCTCTCTCTGCTCTCGCTACCATTCCACATACAGTTTAAGGGAACTGTATAGGAGGATCAGTACAGCTTAATATAGGTTTACATCTGCCCTATAAGGAAAAAAAGAGAGAGGGAAATTCATCTTTGACAGTAACTTGAACCAATACACAAACAGAGTATTGCACATGGACATAATCATAATTATTCTTTCGTAGCCTAATTTTAATAATATGCCTGAACATGCAGCAGTTGATACCTCTATATTCATTGAGTCCCACAGGCCTTGCAATAAACATCTATATACAAATCTCAGTTGGAGAGGGAGGGAGGGAGAAGAGGAAAGGAAAAGTTGGTAAAATGCTTTATGACTGCCACTCTGTCTCCCCATATCCAAAAGTCAGGCTCCATAGCCAAGATACTTTATGCATAGACAAGACGCTTTATTATTATTTTTTTCAGAGAAAAAGGTCAGATACCATAATTAGGAATGGTCAAATGACAAGGGTTAAATGACTAAGGAAGTTTTTAGAAGTAAATTACAACCAATTCAAACATTTTATGTAATTTTTATAATAAAGTGTCTATGGGGCTTCACTTTTGGTACACCCTGTATGTAAGTGTGTGTGTATGTTTGTGTGTGTGTGTAAATGAAAAATCCAAGTGCAACAATTAAAAAGGATTCCCTTAACTGCTCAATCAGTATGTGTGTGTATATATATACACACTAATCTATACACACACATATGTGTATATATATACATATACATATACATATACATATATATATATATATATATGAATGATACATGTACAAGCACGCATGTCCACGCTCACATATACAAAAATGCAGTATTCCCAGAAATATGAGTAAATAACACTATCAGCATATCTACAAGCGGTAACTTCACATTTCTTTCTTAATGTATTTTCCACATGAGTTACCAGTTTGTCATGATTACACAAGAAATCCATATACAACCTTCAACAATGTCAGTTTTTGAACCTTGATCTCAGTCTCTCCCTCCTTTTCCATTTCATGAATGGCTTTGCTTTGCTTTGAGGCTTGCCTATTGACCACAATCATCACATTAGTTCTTTCAAAGCTTTTCACAACCAAACAGTAGTACTACTGGGCTGACCCACAGTACAGTAGTATGGCATTCCAGGATCTCCATCTCCAGCTGTTGGCCAGGGCCCTCTTTACACAGGGGCCCGGAAGAGGACAGAGGTAACTGGAGGTGAGCATTCAGCAAAGAGAAAGGGAGGACAAAGGCTATGTACAATGAAGTATGGGTCATCCCATTTTTGTGGGTAAAAGCCTGCAAAAGTAACACACTGCTATTGAAGTTAAAATTAAATAAGCAAAGCAGGTCATCATTCAGGTTCAATACATAAAAAAGAGGCACCCCCTCCCCCTTAAGTCCCCTTCACACCTGTCAATGCACCAATGACATAAACAATTTAGGCACAGTTTTACTATGGAAGGATTATCATGAATATGGCAAAGCAGCTGTAAGAACTGTAGAAAACCTATGCTGCTTTATTAAAGCTAATATAGGCTTTTGGAGAATCTGTCCATTCTTAGCCCTTTAAACACCTGTCTGTGTAGCATTTGTGTTAGTGATTTTTTAAAAAAAAATTAGTTATAATTTCTAAATAAAAACTTTTAAAAAGTCACGTAATTCTTTAAAAATATAGCTTTTTCCTGAAATGTTTTCTGTAGCATTTATTATTTTAATCACAATGCTTTCAGTCAGAGTATTTGCTTTTTCAAGACCCAGCCTTGCAAGAAAATGCTCTTTAAAATATACATGTTAGGTGGGGTGGGGGGAGAGAGTGGAAAATCATTTTGCTCCATTCACTGCTGTATCACAGCATGGCTTGTTAATGTCTTCACAAGTTGCTCTATTATAAGTATGGGTGAGGCCCATCAAAAAGAGGAGGATAGGATTCCTTTCTGTCAGTTACTTGCATTTCCAGAAAAAAAAAGTTTCAAGAAACACATTTCAAGGACGACATAATAGTGTTTCTAACTACCTTTTCAATGAGTGTTTGCTTAATAATGTCCCATTGTGTTTGTGGGTTAAAAGTGGCACAGTTCAGCCTCAGAATCATAATATGGAAGTCCTGCATAACACATGATGTCTTTTTCATCCTGATGACCTTCTCCTTCTAGGCTCCCAGCAGAATTAAGAGGAAACAATCCTCACAAGCTTACAGCACTTGTCCCACTAAGCCCTGGTTCAGACTAGTACAGTGCAACACCAAGAACCAGTTAGAGAATGAGCTGGCATCGCTGTAGCCATCATTAGCATTTTCTCTGCAACCTTCCCATTTTCTCTGTGTCTGATGCATCTTTACCCTGAAAGAAGTCTGTATATCATGGCAACTTCTGATTGCACGTGGAAAGCTGCCTTTTCCTTTGATCTGTTTGTGAAGGTTTATGTAGGTTTGTCCACATCTTTCTTTGAATTCTGAGAATTATCGACATGCTGCCCTCCGTCGCTTCCAATCGCAATGAGAGCAGGGGTTTTAATCAACCAAGGCAGTGTATTTTATTTTAAATCTGAGTTCTGAAAAATTGTAGTGTATCAACAGATTTAGGTAAAATTTTCATTTAACCCTCTGAGATTAGTGGATGAAAGCCAGTCTGAGTTCAAGTGAGATCTCAGACACATGATGAGCTGCCAAACGGAAGCTGTTTTCAGCTGCTTTTGTGGATTTCAGCCTCTACACAGTTTACTAAACTATTTATGTGTACTAGAACTAAGTGGATTTCTAGCATCTCTTTCTTCGCTCAAAGTGTGGCTTTGGGACAGTAATAAATAAAGGCATACCTGGTATTATACCTGGAGCATCAATTGGTAGCCATATTGAACAAGACAGCTCTCAGCTCTAATATATTTAAAATGCTTGCCTTTCAAAGGAAAATGCTTCATTCAGTTTATTTGGAATATTGGAAATCTGGCATCTCCATTCTATGCACACGAATTGGAAAGAAATGGTTACACTGGGTTCTATAAATTACACAATTAGCCCAAATGTGTAAAAACTTTTAACCTATTGCTGGAGCCATACATACCTAGAACAGGCCTAATAAAGGAATTGAATTTAAAATAGCTGAAGCAAGACGAAATATGAATTATTTCAGTAAATCTAAGGGGAAGAATATGGGTCCCCCATCAGATTAAATACAGTTGCTTGCAACTACAGTAGAAACTACAATTCAAATTAGGATGGTAGCAGGAGACAAAAAGTTAAAGATCCCCAACCCCCAATCTATTTTGGTGTGTTTTTAAAGCAACTTTGAGCCTGAAATTTTAAAATGTGTAATCCTAAGAGTGGAGAGGTACCTAACACTTACTCAGAGCAGCTGCTTTTTCCTCTCCAAATGGTTCTCAAAGGTTTTGCCTCCCCAGATAAGATTTAAAATCAGTGTTTATCTCTAAGACATAGTTTTTTAATCATAGCAACATTAAGATGTGTGGACTTCAACTCCCAGAATTCCAGCACTGGGAATTCTGGGAGTTGAAATCCACACATTTTAAAGCCGCTAAGGTTGAAAAACACCATTCTAAGATACACAACAGAATTTTGAGAAGATCATATCTGACTGATTAGGACACATTTCTCTTGCCTGACACTAAATGCAAAGCTTCAGTTTCCTAAGGTTGCATTCCATGGAAAGAGCTGCCTATTGAGGAATTGAAGTTCACCCCAAACCTATCCACTTGAATGTTAAGGATGTAAACTCAACTTTTCCTGTTGACATTTTTTAAAAAAAATCAATGGCAAAAGGGTTTTATGTATGTTTATCACTCATGCTTCATAAGGCCCCTAGCAATCATCGCAGAATGCAATGAGCTGATTCCAAGCTCAGTAGATCTTATGGCTGATTTATAGATTTGTGTCTGAGTTGAAAATAAGTTATAATGAAGTATTTCTCTCTCTGCATAATCATGTAACAAATACACTTAACCATCTAGCACAATGTGATGAGATATCTATTTATGGCATCTTGGAAAAAGTTATCTAACCTTCAGTACATACTCTAGGCCCTAATTTTAAGCATTAAAAGATGAAGCTAAAAATCCTAGTGATTTTTAACTATTAAAAATGGTTGATCAAATTACTTGCTAGGTGATTTTTTAAAAAGGCAAAGCCTTCCTGAAAATAAAAGAAAGTCTGAATAGAAAAAGAGAACGAGAGACACAGCAGCAAAAAAAAAAACAAAACAGCAATGTGTTACCTTTACAATTTCTAATACAAAATATTTTGCATTGCTCTGTAAAACAACTAATATGAGTGCCTCCAGATCAAAGAAATATAACAATAAATAGACAGTAGAAAGTAATGGGTTTAGGCTCATGATCAGAGAAGCAGTTCTTGATGGTGTAGCTGGAGGATTTTTCAGAACACAACTTGCAGCATCTGTGATCTGACGGTTCCAATTTCGGGGTGGGGGGAGGAATATCTTATGGCAGCAGCTCTTCTCCAAAATATGAGAAGCCTTTAAATTCTTCTTGGTTGATTTGCTTTATAATTGTCTCATCCACTGGTGTTAACGTTGGGTCTTCTCGTGTAAAGTCTTGATCAAAGTTATTTACATCCCTTTTGGTTTTCTGGAAAACAAAAGGAAAAGATGAAGAATGAGTGGCGTTCTTGAACCAACAACCAACTTTTTTTAAAAAACTGGGATTCTAAAAGAGTGATAGTTTTGCTTCCAAAGCAGGGGTTGGGAACCATGGCTCTTCTAGGACTTGTGAACTTCAATTCCCAGAATCCCTGAGCCAGCCATGCAAGTCATAAAAGGGCCATGGTTTCCCACCCCTGTTCTAAATGAAGGTAGTTCCATTTCAT
>JANHFP010003286.1:109844-125511 GCA_032468135.1 Calamaria suluensis
CAGAGTCAGGTAGTGTATTCCAGGCATTGACCACTCTGTTGCTGAAGTCATATTTTCTGCAATCAAGTTTGGAGCGGATCACTTTAAGTTTGTATCTATTGTGTGCTCTTGTATTGTTTTGGTTGAAGGTGAAGTAGTCATTGACCGGTAGTTCATTGTAGCAGATGATTTTATGAGCTATGCTCAGGTTGTACTGAAGGCAGCGTAGTTCTAAATTTTTGTATGGATAAGCCTTCTTATCACTTCCATAAATGTCTACAGAGGAGACCTTCTTCTATCAACATATCTCTATGCCATTGAGGATCCCAATTCCCCAGAGTCTTTCCTCTCTCAGATACCTTCTAGAGTTAGCAGAGGGTTCAACCTTCTAGTAATTCACTGTCTGCATAGGGAGGACAGCACGACAATGGTGAAACAAGCATGCTCATCCCTTTCTCCTCAATGTGCCAGTGAAATTCACTGAGAAGGGCTCATTTCAAAATGTAAGCAATTATGAGGGCTAATATTCTTCACCTCCCAATAAGATGCTCTAGGCTGATTGTGCTCTATGTCATGGGGCATAGTTTTACTGGAATTTACTAGGGAGATCAGCTAGTTAGCATGAAATATCTCTATGACAATGCTTGGATTATTTGACTTTTGCTGGGTTCCTAAATAGGAAGTTTCCTGTCTTCATGTTCAAGTAGAAACATCAGGTTTGCATCAAGGTTTTAGATTTTCAAGACTACACTTCTTAAAACTGGTTTTTATTATTTCTAAAGTAATAAAACATAACTGGACATGAACTATCAGGGTATAAACATTCAAAGTCTAAACTCTCAGGAAATTAATCTGGTTATCTTTCCATGCACAGTCTGAGTTCCCATTCCACATAAAGCCTTTATTAGCTGCTTTGGGGAGAATTGTCCCATATAATTAATTTTTCCTAAACAGTTCTCACTAGCTTGCTAATCTTTCCTCCTTGTGCACAGTCAGAGTTGTTTTGGCAGTATAAGGAACAGCATGAGGACAGTTAAATGTATATATATGGCTGTTACGATATTTTGTTTTGAGCAAAGTACACTGTTACCTATTTCAGGGAATTAACTAGGAATTAACTTTTGCTTAAGAACTGATCCATTGAACATAATTCCCTTGTAGAACCGACTCATCTTAAACTAAAGATATGAACTGCATTGAAACTAATTTCACATTATTTTGCCACAATTTTTCAAGATGAAGAATGGTTTTTGAATGCTAACCAATAAATTCTAATTGACATTTGCTCAGAAGCAGTGGGGGGTCAGAAACACAGGATCATCTCCCAGAGAAATCAGTTGACTTTTAAGCCAGCATGGTGATGGATCAAACTGTCATTTTGTTAAGTATCTTTTGGATTTGAGGCCCATCTGTGTGGGACCTGCATCCTCAGTTGCATAATTCTGTCTTCATTTTACCCAGCCATACAATCTGAGTATTCGGCTTGACAAGGCACTTCAGTTTGCTTGTGTCTTTGGTTCTTCCTGAAACATGATTCTCAAGTGCAGGCATGTATACAGATATACAGATGCAAAGAACACAAACATTTTGTCTCTTTCCCACAAGAAGTTTAATTCATCCCAGACCCCTGTATACTGACAATGGCACTCTGAACTGTAGTTGAACTCCCAGTGGTGGCTGTTTCTCAAGTGTTCTAGGAAAACTCAAAATTTAAAAAGAAAAATAGATAATCTTACAGATTTCAAAATGCTGACAGCTTCTTTGCTCAGCCATACTGGATATAGCACATCATCATGTAGGATAGACTCAAAGAGGTCATCTTCGTTATCAGCTTCAAAGGGAGGTTGTCCAGCCATCATTTCATACATGAGAACCCCCAGTGCCCACCAGTCTACAGAAGGACCATATTCTAATTCCTGGAGGATCTGTTAGGAGAAATCAAGAAAAAGAAAGAGATAAATCAATGGATAAAAATGCACAATTTGAATAATTTATATTGCCTGCTTTTGAAGAAAAAAATATGCATAGAAGAGAAACAAAGATGATTAGAGGTCTGGAGGCTAAATTATATGAAGAATGGTTGTGGGAACTAGATATGCCTAGTCTAGGAAGATAAGGACTAGGGGTGACATGATAGTAGTCTTCAAATACTTGAGGGGCTCTCATAGAGAAGAGGGAATTAATCTATTATCCAAAGCACCTGAGAGCAGGTTAAGTAACAAGTGGAATATATTAAAGGGAGATCTAACCTAGATTTAAAACATTTCCTGACAATCGGAACAACTAATCAATGGAACACTTGCTTCCAGAAGCTGTGGGTGTTCTGTCACTGGAGGTTTTCAAGAAAAGATTGAACAACCATTTTCCTGGTATGGCATAGGGTCATGCTCAACCAGGGGGTTGGACTAAAAGATCTCTCCTTCCAACAATGTTTTTCCATGATTATATGAAATCATTTTTTAAGGCCAGTTTCAATGAAACACACTTAGAACTTAAATTAAAACCTATAAATTCTTTGAAAAAGTTTCAGTGTGACAAAATTTCTGCCCATTGTTTATCAATGAGAATGCTATTTGACCTTTTCAGTATATTCATAATACACTAAATTTAGTGTCTATCAATGAAGCTGAATGAAAGTAGATTTACACGAGAAAAGAAAAGGCAAGTCTTCACTTAGGAAACTGTTAATTTGCAGAAGTTCCTATCAGGTGATATGATTAAATCTGATTATGGACATTACCTAATTCTACTCCAAAAGAAGCTGGCAAATTAATATGAAAAAAAAAGATTGAAAAGTCACTGATTCATTAGGGTTATTCCTGTCTTCAGAGGCAAATGTCTGCTATTAATCTCCTATCACAAGTTTACTGTTGTTGGCTGTAATATGAAAAAAGTACTAGAAGAGATAAACCTTCATTCTGCTCCAACAAAGTTTTTGAATGGAAATTGAATTCAAATTGTTTTTTGAATGGTACTAGAAAATTTGTATGAAAATTTGTATGGCAAGCACACATTAATCCTATTTTTTTACCAAGTTTCTATTGTGATGTATTACAGCATACTCAATCCTAAATAGGATTACATAGAAATAATTTGGTTTCAGTAAGCTTGCACCATAAAAATAGAGTTCTGTACACTTCAATGCATACTATTATACCTCTGGAGCTATGTAGTCTGGTGTTCCACAAAAGGTAGTAGTTGTTACTCCATTCAAGATTCCTTCCTTGCACATTCCAAAGTCAGCCAGTTTGCAATGACCTTCTGCATCCAAAAGAATATTGTCCAGTTTTAGGTCCCTTGAAGAAGAAACAATCAGGAAGGTCTTAGCGATAAATAAAGGAGTTGGAGGGACTTAATGTATTCACTGTGAAGAGAAACAGGTACCTTTTCCATATTCTAACAGAGAGATACAAGTGTTAAACAGTGAATGTGGAGTACTCAAACTATATTCCACTTCGTAGTACTTTAAGATATCCTCCCAAGGAAAATGTGGTTTTTCCACCTCTTCTACAAGCAAGGTGTATTTATCATTAATGCAGAAGTGACATAAGTATTTGATATGATCATCTACCTTTCCCAAAAATAAGACCCTGTCCTATATTTTTAAACCCCGAAATAAGCACTTAGTCTTATTTTCGGGGAGGTCGTATTATTTTGGGGCATGTAAAGGAAACCAGAGGAAATGGAAACTGGCTGAGCATGAGTTTAAATATTTTTGGGGAGGGCTTATTTTCAGGGGGTCTTATTTTAAGGACATGTGCTCAAAAGTCCGATTGGGCTTAATAATAGGGGATGTCTTATTTTGGGGAAAACAGGGCATATAGTCTTTGATATGATTTATCTATATAGTCATCATCATGTTTATGGCTTTATGCAATGAGCAAATACAGATCCTATAAAAGCTACTACTAAGGCAAATATAGTTTCATTATTATTTAAAGCTTTGCTTCTTGGGTTAGAAAAGCAATAGTTCATGTCCTGGGAAATAACAGAACTGCCTATGGAAAAAAAAGGAACCTATTTACTTATCACTATTGTTTGTGCAAATACAAACACAGACACATCCAACTAATTTCATAGAAAAATGGTTTTTAAAAACATTTTGGAGTCAGAATTTTATGAGCTAAAAACTCCATGAAATCTGCTCAAAGGAACACTAAAATATTCTATTACTGTAACTACAAAAATATAGCACACTTTTATCAAATTGTGTGTTTCAAGGAGACCCTAAGAAAACAGATGCTAACGCAGTTGCTACATGATATAAACAGACTTCTGTAAATTTGAATGTAAAGTTTCTATTTATGAACAGTTCTTTACATAATTTAAATAAAATAATAAACCCCGCAGATACCAAATTATGAATAACCTTTCAGTACTTCGTAAAATCTCCAAACATTTCCTGTAGCACAATAAGATTTTTTCTATTCTTGCTTATCTTTTGTTTCTCCCCCTATGTTTCTCCCCCTTCTCTCCTTGCAAAATTATTTTAGTTCAGAAATATTCTTAAGTCTCCTTGCATCCATTGTATATTTGAGGTCTCGGTGACACTGAAATCTGGGGCTGTGAAGGCCATTCCAAAACATTTTTTTAAATTTCCTGCAACTATTTTAAGGCTGAAATAATTATCAATTTTAATTTCTGCACTGGATTAGGACATTAAATTCAGGGATAAGCTAATATTCTTCCCTTCCCCTCACACAATATTTTTTCTGCCACTGGCAACTGCCATGCAACCCCAAAATATTATACAAGCATCTTCATGCTTAACAATTAGAAAGGTTTTAAAATTTCATCTCTTCTCTCTCTCATTATATCTTGTGTAGTTGTGATCAAACAGTTCAAATTTTGTTTCACCTGTCCAAAACACCTTGTCCAAAATGTTTCAATCTGACCAGTTTTCATTTGGATATCCTTTCCCTTAATTTGGTTGCTGTATACCATGGGTGTCAAAGTCAATTTCATTGAGGGATGCCTCAAGGTTGTGTTTGACCTCAGGGGGATGGAGTAGGCGTGGCCAGGATGGGTGGGCCAGCTCAACATCACTTGTGTCAGGAGTACCTGTGGTGAGCTGAGGGTTTTCCCAGAGAAAACGGGCTTTCAAGCTCTGTTTTCAGCGGAGATTGCCTTATGTAACCCTGTGCCAGTAAACACCGAGCTTGGGAAAGCCACCCGCAACCCTCTCGAGCTCTGTTTTCACTGGCAGAGGCACCATGGGCCGGTTCTTCACTGTTTCCATGGTGGCCCCACAGGTCAGATCTAAGCACCCAGAAGGGCCAGATCTGATGACAAATATCAGCCTTTAAATCTGTATCCACAAAAGCGCATAGAGCTGGCAGCTTAGAAGAAAATAACGAGACAGGCTTAAATATGCAAAAGCAAATTCTGTTCACTGAATAATTTTAAATGATAACAAACAATAGTGAAAATACAAAATTATTTATCAATCGCTTGAAGTGGTTGAGGCAACTTCTATGTAGGTGCTACAATGTTTCTATTTTTGTGTTTCCTGTCTTTTATAGAATATATTCTCGAATATGTTTTAGCAGTCAACTTTAGCAGCCCATTGAAACTTCAGTGGGTTTAAATAAGGATAAGATGAATTTATCCAATGATAGCTTTATCTTTGAAATGCATCTTGACATTTTATTAGCTAAAAAGGTATCTGACCCTAAGCTGTCTTGCTGTAATTACAAAGCAAATAAAATAAAAAAAATGAATAGAGGCAGTGAGGTGTAAGTTAATTTACTGATCTGCAAGAAAAAAAAACCTCTTAATCCTTTGCAATAAAACAGCTTATTTTTATTTGAAAAATGGCACATGCTATGGAACAATGAGATAGAATGCTTAAAAAGTAAGATATGACAGGTCTTCAGAGACCATATTCATTTATAGACATTATTGCTGAGTTCACATTCAAGTTCAATCCAGTTGTAAAGTTTAATTTAACTTATCAGACACCTCACTGCTGGTTCAGTGCTTATTCAGGTATTTTCAGATAAATGCCAGTTGAATGTATCTTGTAAATAAAAATACAAGTGTTGAAAAAGAACATACCTACTAATTGGGTTACATGAGCAAGATTATCTCAGGTCACCTTGCCATTCTCTAGGAGGATATCAATGGTCACTGTGGTTGGGGCTGACAGGAATTGAAACCCAACTTATTTCGAAAACATCAAATTAGTGGAGGTGGATTGTCCAGGAATTTTGATCTAGGCTGATTTTACTCTAATTTTTAATGAAAAAATACTGAAAACAAAGCATACAAACTTTCCTTGTATGCTTCCTACATAGTAGTGGTCAATGTGTTAAATATAATCTATTCAACATTACTTTCAGAAACTGCCTTTGAGGAAATGCAGTAAAATATTGTTCGGTTTCTTTTCAGAAGGATGAACCAGTAGAATACTATTGGTTAAGGACTAGGAAATCCAGCCAAACTTAACAGAATTACATTCTCCTTGTCTAGTTTCCAGCACAGATCCATCAAGGTGAATAAAGCTGCCTCCTTCATATAACTGAAATGAATGGGGATTTATCTTGATTAATGGTCAGTTATCAAGATAAACTCCTAACAGTCTTAACAGGCTCCTTGATAAAGACTTCATCAAAGTTCTTCAGAAAAAAGGTAAAGAAATTAGACAAATAGATAAATGATAGACAGACAAATAAATATGTAACAAAGTGAATCACTTTGAAGTTAATCTTGATTCATTACTTTGGATGGATCGTGACTTTGAAAGTACCCTTTACTTCCAGAATTCCTTTTGTCAAATGAATTTAACCGATTACTTTAAGATTAATTTAATTTAAGATTACATATGGATGTCAATCTGAAAACTCATGAAAGAGAAGGTATTTAGGATACTTTTTTTTTGCATGCAATAGATACTTCTTGCCCAAGTGCCCCATTCTCCTAGGAAAACACAGTAAGAAACCAAAAATCATGTTATAGTGAAACACTACAAGTAGTCTTTTACTTACAACAGTTCATTTAGTGACTGTTCAAAGTTACATTTTTTTTTTCACAGTTACAACCTTTGCAACATCCCATGATCATGTGATCAAAATTCAGTTGCTTGGCAAGTGGTTCATACTTATGACCGTTGCAGTGTTCCAGGGTCATGTGATCACATTTTTACAACCTTCCGACAGGCCAAGTCAATGGGGAAGCCAGATTCACTTAACAACCGGATTACTAACTGATCAACTGCAGTGATTCACTGAACAACTGTGGCAAGAAAGGTTGTAAAATGGGATATAACTCACTTAACAAATGTCTCCCTGGGCTCAATGCTGGTCATAAATCAAGGACTATCCTTATTGTGTTATTATTCTTTCCTTTTCTTTGGTCCAGTTTGCATGTTGATAAAAACCCAAGGTCACAAAGTAGTGATGGATTGAGTTATCAAAAGGATATTGTTCCCACCATACTATCCCAGGCTAAAAAAAAAAAGGGGGGGGGATATCTCAGCTGTGCTCTCCAGAGTATCCTCAAAAGGAAGAAAAAGTTAGCTCAATAGTATTTCCTCCCCCCTCCAAACAAATTTCTGCTACTGAAGGAAGGATTTAAAGAGATTTTTGCAATGAAAAGTCTTTCCCTGGGTAAATAGAAGTGACTGTTATGTAAGAATTGTTATTTGTATTATTTATAGAACAACATATCAAGTATGTTGTACCATAACAAACTGTTGACATAAGTACTACTGGGATGAAGCTTTTAATTTCCAGTAGTAAAGTTCAGGCTCCTTTGCTTTGTCTCTGTGCATACTTTTGAAAATATGAAAATGTTTTCAGAGGCATGTTATATTAAACAAGTTTTTTGCATTGTCAATAAGGCTGCTTGTTTTTCTATCTTGGACTTATTATCAAGGGATGTCTTATTTTGGGGAAAGCAGGGTAATAGATCTCTACTTTATAAAAATGTTTTTCATACAGAAGTATTTTTTTTGGGAAATGATTGAGTGAGTTTGTCACTCAGACAGACCTACATCAATTCCCTTCTGATAAATTATTTGTTTGATTTTTACATGGGAAGGAAATGCTTGCTTTCGGTCTTTGAGAAATATTAAAATGTTTGGGTAAATTTAATTTTGACAGGAATTAAACTTGCACCGCTTATGGGGCATCTAGAAAGACAATGCTTTAGTGTTGAAAGATATTTAGAAATAATATAGTATTTAGAGCTAGTAGGGGACATCTACAGGTAGTCCTCGACATACAACAGTTCATTTAGTGACTGTTCAAAGTTACAACAGCACTGAAAAATGTGACTTATGACCTTTTTCAGTTATGACATTTCAGCACCCCCATGATCATGTGATCAAAATTCAGATACTTTGCAAGTGGTTCATAGTTATGACTGTTGCTATGTCCCAAGGTCATGAGTGATCACCTTTTGCCACCTTGTGACAAGCAAAGTCAATGGGAAAGCCAGATTCACTTAACTTACTAACTTATCAACTACAGTGATTCGTTAACACTGTGGCAAGAAAGGTCATAAAGTGGAGCAAACTCATTTAACAAATGTCTAATTTAACCACAAAAATGTCGGACTCAGTTGTGGCCATAAGGCAAGGACTACCTATATTGTCGAATTTCACAAAAAAATATTTTCCCTCAAAAAAGCTGTAAGAAGCACCAATTTTCTCTGGAATACTAGTGTTGATGCATATGGTTTCCATATCCCCTCCTGTTTCTCAAGTCTAAAAAACATCATGGTCCATGAGAGTGTGTGGTAGTCAGAGCAGAGGATAGCAAACTGCCTCCCCCCAATTTGGCTGCTCCAATTGTTCTGCTCCTGTTATGGCAATGAGCTCATTCTCTGTTTTGATAGTGCCAGGTGAACTCCTCAGTGGGAATAAGATAGCAAACCCTGCCTGAAGATAGAAAAGCCTGGCTGGGGAATGAGATCATCTGCTTCCCACCAACAAGATGCCTGTAAGGATTGGAGGGAGATGCCCAGAAGACACCAGCAGACCTCACCAATTCCCACCAATGATAATGCTGTATCTGTGCCCTCATTTTCTGCCTTCCGTAAAAGTATAACACCTCAATAAACTTTGCTTAGACAGACATTTTTGCCACCACCGCGATGCCTGCCTCTTGAATTGCAACAAGAGTGGGCAACTATAATAAATTTAAATGAAGTCATCATCATTATCATTCCTGAAACAACAGTTAGAGGTAATTTTTTCATTTGATTATCTTTCATCTGGAGCTATAGCACTTTTGTGTGTGATTGTTGGTGGGATGAGAGGATGGAGGGAACTCCTCTGCACCAGAGCTATATTCTAGACATTTGTTGACTTCAAACTAATGCTAAGACAAAGAATTCATTTCAGCTGCTTTAGTAAATTCTGGTTTGAGGATGAAAAGATCCCCAAACTATAAATTAATGTTCAATACAAGTGTTTAACTGCACAAGATTAACATTGTCCAAAGCATTTGGATGAAATGGGCATAGCAAAGTAAATATTTAAATTCCTGATGATAAAAAATAACAATGCAGAAATATTATTTTAGTTCAAAATTTTAAAGGGCAACTATTAGGTATGGTGGAGAAATGCAATGGCTTCTTCTGTTCTCTTGATACCAAACTACTCTACAAGCTGTCTTCATTATTCTCCAGAGAAGCCTTAAAGGGAAGTTCTGTGTATATAGAAAAAATAAGACATATGTGCTTCTGTCCCTTTCTGTATATAAAAGCATATATTTTTGAGCTCAGCCAGGGAATATAGGCTCAGTTTTAGTTTCTTGTTAAGTAAATATAACAACCAAATAAACTAAAATAATTGACGTTTAAACAGAAGATAAATACTGCTTCCCAACTTCCTCTTCGTAGAATTAGTGTTATCAGGCAGAAAGTACTGGTCCCCTTCCTACAAACTCTACAGGAAAAAGACTGCCCTCTCAGGAATGTAAACTTGGCATGCTTCTTGGTTGCCTTCTTTGGTTTCTCCTTTTCCCTTTTAACAAAAGGCCCACCCTATTCTTCCCATGTTAATGTCAAGGCTCTGTTTACAGGGTGATCTGTTTATGTGATGCAGATGAATATTAAGGAAGGGAGAGCTCTTACAAGGGCACAAATGCCATCTTCATTAGCCTTTCCAGATGGAGGTACAAGGGGAAGATCATTTGGAATGGGCCAAATTTTAGGAACTTAGAAGAATCTTCTTCAAATGTCACCCCAACCAGAAACTCACTGGGCTAATTCAGATGGAGCTGCAGAACCTTGTTCTGTTGACCCTGACCTCCAGGCATGCATGCTTAAATTTATCTTGTTTCTTCTGTTGAAGAACTACAGTTGACATCAATATATGACAGGCTCTACATTCATGGAAAGGGACATGGTGGCTCAGCTGGTAAGGCAGCTGAGTTTGTCGATCAGAAGGTTGGCAGTTCAGTGGTTCGAATCCCTAGTGCCGTGTCCCAGCTTTTGCCGACCTAGCAGTTTTGAAAGCATGTAAAAAATGCAAGTAGAAAAAATAGGGACCACCTTTGGTAGGAAGGTAACAGCGTTCCGTATGCCTTTGGCATTTTGTCATGCCGGCCACATGACCATGGAAACGTCTTCGGACAGCGCTGGCTCTTTGGCTTTGAAACGGAGATGAGCACCGGCCCCTAGAGTCAGAAACGACTAGCATATATGTGCGAGGGAAACCTTTACATTCATGGAAAATCCTCAAGGTTTATGTTTTATTCTTCTGATGTGCTTGGAATTCAAGGAAATGAAAAATAGGGCTTCCTTCTTTGCTATTTGTTATGGGGCCCTTTTCACAGTCATCCACCTCCTGTTTGAACTATTGTAATGCATTCTACATTGGGCTGCCCTTGAAGAATATCCAAAAGCTTCAGTTGGCTCAAAATGCAGACGGTTTTGTGCAAATCCAAGGAGAGTCTCATCTCTTTTGCAGGAGTTACACTTGTTGCTGATTTGCTTCCAGATGTTGACTATCACCTTTAAAGTGCTACATGGCTTGAGGGCAGGTTACTTGATGGGCCACTTCTCCCCAATTATATCTACTGGTAAATCCTCACTTTAATGGACATTATTCAGCTTAAATATATATTCTTCCTTCTGTAAAGTCCATTAAAATCAGAGGCTTACTTTATTGTTATAAAAGTTAATGCTATACTGAAGTTCTCATCTAGTCCTTTTTTTTTGCCAATAACCTGGTTTTTCATAATATAAAGAAAAATGTATGAAGACATAAACCACTCTTAGTTTCTTTCCTTTGGAGAAGAAAATGTTCGTGGAAATGTCCATATTGCATGACACTGATCCTTTCTCTCAACAGGAAAATGAAATCTTTGGCACTCCATATGTCAATGAACTACAACTACTAGTAAGAGCAGAGACCAGCAATCTCTGCATTTACACAGGCAATGCAAGGAAGGGAAACTTTGTTTGGCAGCTGTCTATCTGCTTCTTCAAATCACTTTTTTAATTATAGAGATGGGAATGTTGAAAGGTAGGAGCAGATCCTATTTCTCAGCAACTTTGTTAAAAAAAACCAGCCATCTTCTTTCTGTATAATCATTCTGTATAATCACAGTCATCACACTGTGACACATTCAAGGCTATTTTTTCTTAAAAAAAGATTTGACTGTAAATAATTTATTTGTGTTGAGCACACAACACAAAATATATAGGCAGTGAAAGCACTTCCTCTTGCTCTTTACTGATTGGTTCCATGTCTCTGAGATTCCATGACTTCATTCCTGTTCTATTTATTTTCAGCTCAGCTACGTTGTATGTCACACTGCTAAGAAACTAGTTTGTGCCTTGAAATACTGTGGTTCTGCAGGCATAGCAGTTGTTTCCATTCAAGGAAATCTTAGTTTTATACCACTTCCTAGTTCTTTGGCTGCAGCCATAGTAGCAGACCTTCCAAAGGGAATGGTGGCTTGGCAGCTTTTCAGCCCTGCCTCCTCATATGATGTATTGAGACCTTTTTTTGTGGTCATACATATGAACACACAAGAAGTGAGTGTGTGTGTGCTTCATCTGTGGGTAATTCATTATAGTCCCATTTTATGTGATGTGGAGTTAAGGGGGATTGCTGCTGTAAGCTTTTTGCCAATTTGAGAGAAAGTATTTTTGCTTTTTTGTTCCCAGCATATCTGAGTATGTGATGTAAACATAAATCCATATTGTCTTCAGGTTGCTTCAGAGGGATTGGGAAATGGAAGTACCAACAGCACAGAAATCAAATAAGTGTCCAAAGTAAATTCAGAATCAGAACATTTCTAGAAATTTTTATGTAAGTTTTTTTTTTCCTGAATGAAATGCTGTTTTAACACCCTTATTAAAATCTCTATCTTCCTATCTTTCTCTTTCTCTGGAATATAGTATACATTATGTGTGACTTGTTTTGCTCTTAAAATATTGTAGTAAGCTTTAAGCTCCTCATCTCTCTTTCAGAGGAATAAATGGACTGCTGTCCATGCCACTGAATTCCCAATACACTGAAGTTCAGGCTGGCAAGATCTGGATAGGAAAAACAACCAATTCTTAATCCTCTCTCTCCTCCAATACATATTCCTATGTGCTTCCAAACATGTATTATTTTTCTACTTCATTTTTACTGGTAGTTGGCAATGATAAATCTGCAGCAACCTCCCCTGTGAATAGTGCTTTGTGACTGCCCTCTTCAAGTACTTCATGAAAGAGAAGCGATCCCACAGCCAACTTCCCTTACTGCAGTTTCTCCTGTGTAAGCCTGCCAAATTTTATCTGAAGTCGTGAAAAACTGCCAGTTTCTTTTCTTTGTTTTAAAGGGTAAAAGAGAGGAAGAGTGAAACGACAAGATAAAGGCCTTAATAACATACAGAGATAGTAGGTGAAAATGTATTAAGACGTTCCTTCTTTCTAATAATAAATATTTATCTCTAAGTGTATTCTTCATGGCATAACAAAAAAGTTAGCAATTCAGATTTTGTTATTGTTCAGCCAGATGCCAATCAGGGCCTGCAGGGAACAAATTCAAGTTGTCTCCAAAGAGGTTCTTCCTGTTAGCAGCCGAGCCTTCACCCTCACCATCAAGACTTCATGTACAAAGCCTCATCAAATGATTATCCCATCTCAGGCTGGAGACAATTAAGACAAACAAACCCAGGAAGTGGCAGGGAGTTCCGAAATGAAAGGAAATCCATGGCAGAAGAAGAAAACTGAAGAGATTGCCCTGATCCTCCACCAAAGTCAACGATGGGTCACAGCGGGCCAGGCTTTTTTAAAATAAGCGTTGCTTGTTTTATAATACAAAACTGGCGCCCACAGCTGGCAAGGCCTGCAGAGACGATTCAAACGCTAACATTCAGAATGATAAACAGTCTTCTCCCCACCTCAAAAAGAGTAAGAAGAAAAAAAAGTTCCGTGTTAGCAAGCAGAAGCCAACAGCCAATGCGGTTGCCTAAGAAACCGTGGACTTTAGCCAACACCAATGAAACGAACAGCTTTAATAATTCTTATTTTTTTTCCCCAACCTCTAAAAGAAAAGTACCTGTAGATGACGCCATGTTGATGTAGAAACATGAGTGCTGATGTGACTTCTGCTGCGTAGAAGCGGGAGCGAGGCTCGTCAAATTTGCGTGAACGTTGAATCTGAAACATTAGATCTCCTCCATTGACATATTCCATGACGAAAAATAGGCGGTCCTGAAATTCACAAAAAATAGAGCCATTTCATTCGTTTTTTCCCCCCAGGTTTCACAAAGATGCTACTGTACATTCATGGCACATCAGGAAATTAGATCTCTATCCAAAAATGGAAGAAACAGCCAATTACAGCTCCCTGAACAAGAGGAGCAAATGCTTTCGAATTAAACTATGGCTACTTCAGCTAATGCAGAATGGCTAAAAAAAAATATAGATTTGTTTTTCAAATGAATACTTTTATTTATTTATTTTTTTTAAAGGAAAACATAATAGATGCATGAGGATTTTTTTTGCTTAAGGGCAGCAGCATTTCCTTCCATCACGACAAACCAATTTATTTCCATTTCTTCACCTCATTTTATTTTATTTTTCTAGTTTTTAGCGTTATGAAATAATTCAAAGCCTCATTTTGGCTGTGCCAATAAAAATTTTGAATAGGAAGAAAATACAAAATAAAAGAAAAAGACTGCACTTAGACATTTCTGGGTCAATGGGTGCCTCTGAATATTATAAAGTTACAGTCTCCTTTGGCAATTCTCTAAAGCAGGAATGGGCAAGTGGTGACTTTTGTGGTTTGTGGACCACAGGTTATCAGCTTAAACTAGAACCAGCCCAACTTAATTATGGTTGAGTTTGGGGTTTATATCCTGTGATTAATTAATCCCTGCTAGTTCCGCATTATTCAGAGGTCAATAGGAGATAAGAGTACAATTGGAAAAGGACAGAAAGGGGAAGCTTTTGACAAGAAGAACAAAGAAAGTTTAGGTCTAATTCCTATATTTTACAAAGACAAATGGAGTGTATTTGATTCAGAACACTGTTTGAGACAATGCATTCACACATTACAATTTAATGTATATAAACACAACAAGAATTCTTTGGAATTGGGGGAGGGGATATAACAAATTTGAATAAGGTAAATCTTATGAAAGGGGAATCTGGGCCCCCACAGATGTTGCTAAATTTCAGCTGCCAGCAACCTCAATCATGCTGTCCAATGGCTGGAGATACTAGTTCAGGAACATCTAAAGGACAATGATTCCTTATTCTATATTAGATCTAATACTAAAGAAAAGCAATCCTCTGCTATACCATGACAGAATTTTTCACCTGCTGATTTTTCTACAGCTGCAGTTTTTCGCTTAATTTTAGTTCAGTTAGCTAGTTTTCACAAACATTTTCAGTGCTTGCATTTTATTGAATAATAAGATTAGGATGTTCAAAGTATACAATTATTTTAAAATTTGTTTTGCTTTGATTTTTTGAAGCACCTCTCCAAGTCCTATCAAGAAGCATTCAGTATTCTGTATGGTTTCTGTCCCGTTGATGACATGCAAATTGCTTAATATGCCCTGTTTATGCAACACAATGATAACACAAGCCAGCACTGAGCTAAAACAGAACCGATAGACACCAGATTGTGGTAAGGATAGTGAGCTTTATACTGCTCAACTCAAGACCAATAAAATTGGCAAGAGGAAAAGTATAGCTTAGAGTCAGTTATGAAGATGCTCAATATCTTTTCAAAGTCAAAACACTGAAGAGCCAGAGGAATAACTATATGGGGAAACAGTCTCATGGTTTCAGAGTCTCAATCTTGCAGGGGTTTTTACTTCAGTATGTAAGATAGAATTGTTCTGTTTTTCACATGCCCTCCCCTCCCAGTTTTTACCAGATCAGTGCTTCCAGATGATTGGCTAAAGTTTAAACAAATGAGATGGATATCCTTTAAGGGTAAAATAATTCTTGATTAGGAATATAGAAGGGCTTTTGCCTCCACTGAATTGGATATGTTACAATATCGGGGGAGATTACTGAAAAGATGGCTGGACTAGGAAAACAAAGAAGTGCCTTCTCTATATGGGGCTCCCAGAGGGAAGCACCCGGAGGCTCCAACTAGTGCAAAATGCAGCCGCGCGGGTAGTCATGGGGTCTCCCTGTTTTTCACGGGTGACCCCGCTCCTGCGTGAGCTGCATTGGTTGCCAGTGGGGTACCGGGTTCGCTTTAAGGTCATGGTGATGATCT
>JANHFP010003287.1:13005-26671 GCA_032468135.1 Calamaria suluensis
TTTGCCCTATAAGATGCACAGACATTTCCACCCACTTGGGGGGGGGAGTGCATCTTATACACCAAAAAATATGGTAGGTGAAAAATACTAGCAAATTATCCTGAAAGCAAAGGGGAGACGGGAAATCCTAGTCCTGCTTCTCTGAACATGCCTGGGCCCTTCCCTCTCCTTAGGATAATAAGTACAGCCCAGAGAGTTCTGCTGGAGGAATAGCGAATTAACATGTCTCAAACAATGCCAGAGACAATGAGCAGAGGAAAGACCAAAGAACTGGCAAATAGATCAGTTCTTTGGAACCCATCTGCATAAGGAGAGATGGCCCACATGTGCTCTGGCAGTTGCTTCTCGTGAGGAGAGCGCAGGACAGTGGTCTCCCATTGGTCCGAGAGCTGGGAGATGAAGAGACCAGCCAACATAAGCAAACCAAGATGGTGACCTGGATAATCTCTTTATGTTTGATTTACAAAAGAGGTTTTGAAGAGGGCAAAGAAGAAATGAAAAGAAATAAAATTCTATGGCATTAGTTGATGCAGCTGATTTATTTATTTATTTATTATTTAAATTTATATACCGCCCCATCTCCGAAGACTCAAGGCGGTTGACAGCAAATTATTGATTGAAGTAAAATGAATGAATAGGAAGTTGGCTTATTTGATGAAGAATAAAACAGATATGATGTCATTTCTGCTAACACATAATAGATTTGACACCAGGCTGAAATGATGATGCTTTATAGAATTGTGTAAAGAGATGGGATATGGGAAGAAGATCATTTGTTGTAATTTAAGAGGAGGTGAAAAATTACTGAAACTGTTTATACTTGTGATGAAGGCTGGGGGTAACTTTTAGAAACATTTTTCTTTTTCTTTTCTAAATTCTTTCTCTTCTATTTTTTCTTTTTCTCTTTCCTCCACCTTTTACTTTGGTTTATATTCATTTTTATCTTTTCAATTATAATTTTAATTACACTACATTTAATTGTTTTTAATTGTGATGAATTGGAAACCACTCCTCTCTATATCTGGTTTTATCTTTCTTTGCACTTTTTTTCCTGAGTTTGTTATACTTGTTTTCCCTACTGTAAATAAAATACCTACTAAAATGGTGATAAGGAAACACCTTAGGTGTGCAGGAGGTGTGCAGCACCTCCTGCAGCCCAGGCACTTGCACAGTTGTGTTCCTGGGAGGCTAAGCCCCGCGGCCACACTCACCTTGGGTGGTTACGGCCGAATTCATGAGGGCCCCGGCAGCGTTGGCTCGCACCTCTGCATCCTCATCTTCCAGCAGGTTGACCAGGTCTGGAAAGACTTCTTCTATGAAGACCATGTTCTTCCCCTCCAATGGGACACTGGGGGAAAGTGGGAAAACCAACCCTTTGGGTCAGCTGAGGTTGGTCTACTTGCCTCGCTCTTCCCACCGGTCAACTAAGGCAGAGGGAAACCGCTCTTGGCGAACATGGAGCTACCCTGCAGCTCCTTCGCCGTCTGCACCCCTGAGGTGTGCCATGTGCTGGTGTGCCTCACCTGATGGCCATGAGGACCTGGGCAGCCTTGCACCGGATGGCCTGTGAGGGATTGTGGAGCTTCTCCTTCAGGATAGGAACAGATCCTGCGGCCAAGGCCTCGAAGGCTTCAACTCGCAGGCAGCCTGTTAGGGTGTCCAGGATGAGCTCTTGGATGTCCTCCCTCTCAGTCTTCAGCTTCATCACCAGCGAAGTAACCAGGCTGCTCTCCACTATCCCAATGGCCACTGCAAGAACAAAGAACAACTTAGTCTTCCCTCTCCTGTCCCTCCTCCTGGCCTGCAGGAAACCAGAGGGCAGGGGCGGCCTTAGGGATTCTCCATTCCCTACTCTGCTGTCCTTACAATGGAGGGGGAAGGGAAGGGCTTCACCACTTAGGAAGAGAGCCCAGGGAAGAACATACGGTGCTATGAAAAATGCTGCTTCGGGTGATTTTATTTTTTATCCTAAGGAAACATTTGTACTATTGGTGAAAACAGTGGCCTCTTTCTGCCCTCAAGCTCCCCTCTAGGATGTCTCTGAGAAGGAGAGCTGACCTTCTAATCAACAATTCTCCACATTTTCCCCAAGTTGCAGTTGTAGAGATTTTTGCAGCAGGTTGTGTTAGTTTTCATTGTCATGAGAGGCAGGTAGACTTTGAGGATGGAGCTGGATGTCACCCAAACAAATCCTCTTCAGAACTTCTGAACCTCAATGAGTCATCTTGATAGATGAGCTACGCAGACATCATGGAGGGCAGCATTTGAGGCCACCCTAGAAGCATCCTGGGAAACTCCTGCTCAGCCTCTTCATCCTGTCCCATGAAATTCCTCCAGAGAGTGTTTTGTCCATTCTACTTTGAAATACTTACATGAATCCCCCACAAAAAGCCCGCCTGGGTGTGGACCTGTGTTTCATCTTTATAGAAATGCCTCCCCCAGGACGAAGTCTCTTGCTAAGGGAATACCAAGGAGGCTGCCACATGCCTGAACTCAATGAACCATCCACCTTCATTCTTGGTCCTAGTCAAGAGGCCAGGGGTCTCCAACCATGGCTGGATGAGGAATTCTTGGGGGTGAAGTCCACAGGTTGAAAAACTGCCAAGGTTGGAGACCTCTACAATAGTCCAAGAAGGGATGGGAGAGACCACATATGATCACGTGGACAAGCAAACTGGGACTCAATCCAGTCAAAGTCTCTTGATCAGGAGACAAGTTAGTACAGGAATTTACAACCTTTCCTTGGCGCTGAAAAAAGTGACAAGACCTGTCCTCATACTTACAACCATCTTAGCATCCCCACAGTCACATGATGAAAATTCAGGCCTTTGACCACCAGCCTGACATGGTTGCATCCTCCCAGGGTTACATGACCCTGAAAATTCCCCAAACAGCTTCACACAAATGAAATCAATGTGAGAAGCCCAATTCACTTATAGTATGATTCACTTAACAGCCATCGCATAAAAGGTTGTAAAATCAGGCATGAGTCCATCACAACCTCCTTAATTAGCAAAGGAAATTCTGGTCTCCAGTGTGGTCATAGGTCGAGGATTCCCTGTGTGTTCTTGTAAGTTGACACAGTATCCACAGTTGAGACCTTCAAATTTCTAGGTTCTACCATATCTCAAGACCTAAAATGGACACCTAACATCAAAAAAGCACAACAAAGAATGTTCTTTCTGCGACAACTCAGAAAGCTCAAACTGCCCAAGGAGCTGCCGATTCAGTTCTACAGAGGAATTATTGAGTCTGTCATCTGCACCTCTATAACTGCCTGGTTTGGTTCTGCACCCCAACAAGAGAGACACAGACTTCAGAGGGTAATTAGAACTGCAGAAAAAACCAACGGCTACCAACCTGCCTTCCATTGAGGACCTGAATACTGCAGGAGTCAAAAAGAGGACTGTGGAAATATCTACAGACCCCTCACATTCTGGACATAAACTGTTTCAACTCAAAATGATGCTATAGGGCACTGCACACCAGAACAACTAGACACAAGAACAGTTTTCTCCCGAACACCATCACTCTGCTAAACAAATAATTCCCTCAACACTGTGCAACTATTTACTAAGTCTACATTACTGTTAATCTTCTCATTGTTCCCATCACCCATCTCCTTCCACTTAGGACTGTAACTTTGTTGCTTGCATCCTCACAATTTATTACTGTTTCCTAATATGATTTGATTGCTTATTTGTACCCTAGGACTATCATTACATGCTGTACCTTATGATTCTTGATGAACGCTGTACACTGAGAGCATATGCACCAAGACAAATTCCTTGTGTGTCCAATCACACTTGGCCAATAAAAAAAAATCTATTCTATTCAAATTGTGACTCTTCGATAGAAGCAGTTTACATGTCGGGTTTATGGAAGAAGAGTATCTTACATGAACCTCTCAAGAGAAAAGTTTTGCACTTTTCACTCTTTTTGCTTTGTCCCAGAAAATGCCTCTCCCTGGGTTCTTCTCTCCAGAGGCAACCCTTCACACAGGGTGTCCCCGAATCAGATTAAAGCCCCAGAAGAGAAGAGATCCCTCCGATCACTGTAAGATCTACGGCTTGTATGTGAGAAGTTTGAAATTGATGTAGCTACACAATAGGAATCTTAAAAAAGATTGAATGTGGCTCCCCCCGCCGCCCCCGAAAGGATATTCTTACAAATACAGGGGCTGGAAAGCAAGAGGTAGGCAGTGTTCTCACTTGATTTCGTTTGCCTCTTGGACGGTGAGAAGATGCTCAGCACTCAAACCCATCCGGAGGGCATCGCTGCCCTAGTCAGTAACCTCTGGCAGCCCTGGGGATTACTTAAGATCCTTTGATACATTTGGGGAGGGAGGGGTAAACCTCTCCTGTTTCTGGGGTTTACATGAGACCACTTCAACTATTTAAGGTCGCTGGCAAATGCCCAGCTATGCTTAGAGTTATTTTTTTTTAAAATTTATTTATTTATAGATCGTATTTATATATGTTAGTTCTAAGCAAGGGAAGGTAGATGGAAGGTTCCTGCAAAGGAGCTTGTAATAACATTACAGGCTTACGGAAGAACTGCTGACTGACGGAGACATTGCTATCAATCCATGGCACTGTTTGCTCATTTTGCTAAGCCACCGACAGCTAAATGCTGAGGGCTTATCTCTCTCTGGGTGATGCTCAAACACCAGAGCATGAGGTCTCCAACATTTTGCTGAGAGACCACTTGGAAATTGTCTACACAAGTTGCTAAGTTTTTTTCTCAATTGTCACACAGAAATGTCCATATAGGTAACAATTGCCAACCAATACTTGGTAAGCAATTGTATTTCTCTATATGCAGGATTAATTCCACTATCAGGTTGGTTTATGCATTTGTTAGCTAGACAATCCTTCTCTGACAACATTATTCTGTTTGTTCCTTTCTATTGTCAATGGAAATGTGTATCAGAATATCAGGAAACTACAGTGACATTTGATAGCTGCAGAAACAAACCGGTGTATTAACTGCCCTTTAATGGAGGCTGCAAGCTGACAGGGCTGGGAAAACGTAGTCACAAGGTAAATGGGAAAAATAGATTATCCAGAAATAAATGAACAATTTGCTGAATTTGGACCATCTATAGCTACACACGTGTAAAAAGAAATAAAAAACCAGTATCTTTTATTGATAGATTAAAATGATCAATCTAAATATAAAACAGTGGGGGATTTTAAATGAATTTTTTAAATATAAAATTAGTTATTAATATTTTAATAGAATTTTGATAGAATTTTAATAGGGTTTTCTGTTTTTAATTTTTTTGTCAACCGCCCCGAGTCTTTGGAGATGGGGTGGTATATAAATTAAAATAATAAATAAATAAATAAATAAAAAATATACAAGGCAGGGAAACTCAACTCCCTTCCCATAAAATGATTCCAAGTGATGTCAGAATTCTTTGGAATTGCCCCCCCCCCCCTTTTCCATGCCACATAATTCATTACTTTAGCTCACTGTAATCCTCTTTAAAGTGCCTGTTTGGGACTCACTTGACTTTGTTAAAGAAAACAGAAATATAAAAAACAAACAACTACAACTTGGCATTAATTCCTAACAGAGGAACCTTCCTCTGTTAACTTTCCTAACAGAGTTTTCTTTATCTAAATGGTGTCGGATCTGCCAGAAACACCATTCCAGACATGTGGCAGTGAGATTATAAAATGAAGCAGAATACATCCAAAGTAAATATTTATGGTATAGAAATCAGGCAAATGTTTACTAAAGGGTAGCAGTTAGGAGTCTGTATTTATTCTATATTGAGAAAATATACAATAATTAAATCCCTCTTTGGGTAGTGGTATTAATGCTAAGTAGAGGGGCTAGTGCATAGGCCCACCAATCAGGTTACCTTTTTAATAGTTTTGCAAAACTGTACAGGAACTGTATGGTGCCAGATACATACATACACACAGAGAAAGTGTGTGTGTGAGAGAGAGCGATAGAGATAGATATAGAGAGAGATAGAGAGAGAGATTTTTTAAAAATCTGAAAAAAGTTACTATTATTCTAATTTCACTGATTTTTAAGCTGATGCAATTAACTGTTTTCAGGGTTGTTGATAAAAATAAAATATTTTAAAACATTCTCTCATACAAGTGACCTCATAACCAGCATGCAGATAATCATGGGGAGGACATAGGTTAATTAAAGTCATTCCACTGAGTCAGGGGTCTCCAACCTCTGGGCCATGCCATGTTTGCAACCGGACCGTGGAAATGGCAGGTGAGTGCACATGTGCGCATCCCCACTCCCTCGACCGGTGGGTGAGCGTGTGCATGTTCGCTCCATTTGCAGAGCCATCTCCTCTTCCCCCTTCCCCCAGTCCGCAAAGCTGGAAAGGTTGGGGAATTCTGCCAAGTGATCCAAAACATTTTACGCTGTATTGTTGAATGCTGATTCTGGTTGTTCTTAGAAATATTATTTTTATTCTATTTCTTTACTGTGGACATTCTGTTGTCTACTTGGGACCGCAATTGCCATGGGTAACTGATGCAATCATCAAGGGCAATGTCATGTGACCATGATGCTTATAACGGCAGTTCCCACTGCTGTCATTGAGATGTGCCTGGGTGGTCTAGTGAGGACTAGACAGTGACCTATGACCTCCCCCACTGTTGTTGCTTGCGGGTAGCCAGCGGAGAATGTCAAAACTGTCTATTGTGTGGTGGCCGCATCTCGTCCCGTAGCTGTGGGAACACTGCAATGGCCACGGCTTCAAGGAGTGGCCTCAAGGACCACTTGTTGTGCAGTACTGAAAACTTTGAATGGCTGCTGAACAAATGGTGCTGTTGAGGACTACCTTTGTCTTGTGAATTGCATGAATCCTCCAGACTGGCTGTGCAGAAATTTGATAAACGAATTTATCAGCCGTGACAGGTTGAAGTGTTGAAACAGAAAAGCCAGGCAGACAAGAGACGGCAGGGAGCGATTTTGATTAAAGCAGCCAAGTGGCTCGAGGCTCAGGAGCAGCAGCCTCTCCTAAGAGGCACAGGTACACCTCCGGGTTTTGGATAGCACTGATTAAAATGAGCAGCCTTAATGGTTTGCAGGTTCTCTTTCTGAATAACCCAAAGGAGAGCAAAGCATGAGGGGACGGTGGTTCTTTTGAGCAGGGACTTGAACTTCCCCAGTCTAAGACAGCAGCGATGATTATTTCAAGTCTCGGCTGCTTTTTGTTTTTTTCCTGCGCCCTTTCTCTTCACAGGCGTGTTGGGGAAAAAACAGCCACTTCCACCTCCTGGAACAGGAGTGTCAGCTACTCTGTCAGAAAAGATGTTTACCTTGTGCAAAGTAACCAGAGTAGCTATTAATAACTGTTCAGCCGGGAGGCAGGGGGGGGGTCTGTTCCTGCAGGCACAGGACATGCCGGCCCCCAGGGTGGAGGTGGCGGAGTGTGGCCCAGCCTCCGCCTGGCTCTGCCCCCACCCGTGCCCCAAGCAGAGGCCCAGCCCCGCTTACCTCGTAGCCCTCGGTCTTCTTCTGGCACCACTTCAGCAGAGCGTTCCTCTTGGAGCCCCCGTACTCCCTCGCCAGGGCAGACAGAGGGTCTTTCCTCTCCTCCCTAGAAAAGAAGGAACAGCTTTTGCTCAATAAAATCCCCCCAAACATTGAGACCATACCACCTGCGCGCTGTGCCGTGCCTGGGCAGGAGGCGCTGGGCCGAGAGCCCCTCCCACCACCCAGGAGCGCCTTTGCCTCGGAGGCTGCAGCCGGGCTGGGTGGGTTGCAGATTTGGGGAAATGGGGGCACAATCGGGCATTTTTTTAAAAAGAATCATGGAATCAGTCAGAAGCATTTGAGACATATACATGAGATGTAAACATAAAGTGTTCCTAAATTTTAATTCAAGTTTAGAGAATCAACTGATAACATCTCCCTGCATCTCTGGCTGGTTGAGAATGTCACCTTGACCGGTTGGAGCACTAACTACTGAGACGTTTTCCACCGAGGCAACCTAAGTGGGTGGAAAGAATAGCCCACCTCCTGAAATCTCCTGTAATAATCTTAAAACACAGAGAGATCCTCTCACACATGGAGGGGCCTCCCTGTTCTCTGGCCAAGAAGCCGAGGTGAGGCAGGAGCCAAGCACAGACCGATGGGCCATCATCCTTTTGCGAGGGGCAGCAGCCCTGGAGCATTAATGTACCCCAAAGAGCATTACCCAGATGCACGGAGCTTCAAGTCCCAGGAGGCCTTGCATGTGCTGACAATGGGAGGGGACAAAGTTTGAGGCTGAAATCCCACATTTCACAGGGCTTGCTTTTCCCAAATGAACTGAGGCCTTTTCCTTTAAGAAAAAAGAAAGGGAATGCGTAACAGCGGCTTTCACGCATCTGGCAGTGCGGTGGCCCAATCCAGGAGGGCCCTCTCCTGTGCCAATTGCCTGGAAATGAACAGGAGATGCAGGTCATTGTTTATTGCCAAAATCTATTCATTTCAAACTTGGAAGGGTAAACTCCTCCGATCATGATTCATGTTGTTTTCTTTTAAAGTAATTTTAATTTATGTCAAATATTCCAGACTTTAGTGACTGAACTGCAATCCACCTGGGCCAGATGCATTTCCTCTGAATGCTACAGAAGTGCAGTTTCCATTTGATGCAGACCTTCTACAGAGGGGTGCAAAATCCAGAATCGGCATACTGGTGTGAGGGACGGCGCATAGATAAATAAAACTCCACCTGCACCTGAAAGCAGAAGAATCAAGGACTCCCTTTCTTTATGTATAAGAGTAACCACAGACTAACTGCTGATCCACAAAGAATGCAATCCTTCCAAAGGAGGCCTGTCAGGATCACACGTAGGAACTGTGAACACCCCTCAAAATCAAGTTTTGCAAGTTTTTACCGTACCTCACCTGACAAACAAGAAATCTAAATAATGATTTCTGTAGATCCTCTTACTTTTCAAAATGTGGTAGCTAGTTTGATTTCCAAGGCCCACTAATTTCTTGCCATTTTCAGTAATGAAATGCATGAAAGTCTTCAAGTAGCGGTAAAATCATTTCAACGTAATGTTTCAACATAAAGAAAAGCATTATATTCTCCCCACCAAAAGGGAAAACCTGCAAACACCACCCTCCTCTGTTTTTTTTTCCACTTTCATAATTCTGCAATTCTCTCAGTCCTTCTCTTGCCTGATCATTTTTTTCCTCTTCTTTGAGGCAGACACTATCTATTTAGCAGTCACCAGCATGCTGTAATGTGATTTAAGAAATGGCACGTGTTCTGTTTTATGGGGTTTTCTCACTCCCACCTATCCACCCCAGTTCAAACCCCTTTTTTGAATGAAATTCTGCACCCATTTTCAGTTGGTCTTTAATCATAAATATCTTCAATGCAAGGATTCCCTAGAATTACCACTGCCTTGCCAAGCTTTCTCGTCTATGGTCTGGCTGATAAAGCGTTTTAACTAGATATGTTAAATCGAAATAATAAATAAATATGTATGGATGTAAAAACATAAACTACATGTTAAGAATATTTTTAAAGTCTAAACCAAATCTTTCTTTAAAAAGAAAAGAAAAATCTAACCACCCGTAACACTACAAAAGAACAGTACAGCTTGTTTCTAAATTCCAGAGAGGAACACATTTTATGTCAAGTTCTTTGTTTTGAAAATAATGTTTCAGGAAACAAATAAAATGAACTGTGTGGACACATTGAGAAGTGGTTTACAACAAATATTAATCTTACAAATGAGTCTGTCGGTTAGGTCAGCTGCATTCCAAGCCCAAACCAGTTTAACTGTTTTTTATGCTGGCATTGGAGATGCTTCACTATAAGCTGGACAAAGCTGGTTTGAATCAAAGTAACATCAGTACAAGTTGAAGGTTACTATTTTATGCCGTTATATTTTATATTTTGTACTGTTAGCTACCTACAGCCATGGGGAATGAGCAGCTTACAAGCAAAACAAACAAATATTTAAGCATTTTAGCAGACTAACCACCATTTGGTAGCATCTACCAAAAACAGATGCCAATTTTAGCTACATTAAAAGAAGCATTCTTTTATTCAAATCAAGCTACCTCATCCTATGTTAGCATCATATTCTAGAAAGCTTTTTTTTTCACTAGCCAAGACAAATTTGGAATAACCCACACAACATATGTTGTTCAACTTGAAAAAGAAAAAAGGGAATTTTGCTGGGAACCTGTGAATGCCGAGACACACAAAACTGATAAACAAGCAAGCTGGAAGGGCAACCAGGAGGACAGTGATGGCTTTTTGCCATTGTGTGCCAAAAGTGGGGGGTGCCCAGGGGGTGTTGTGTGCCCATAATTCAATCTGTTCCACCCTCCCTAGAAAGGCTCTGAAGTCTGGGGATATTGAAAAATGGGCTTCCTCCACACCCCCAGGCCCTCCAGAGGCTGGAAACCGCCTCTTTCCTAACTTCTTTTCCTAACTTCTGGTGGGCCCAGAAGGCCCGAAAATCAGCTGGCCAGCTCCTGCACGCACATCAGAGGTGAACTAGGCAACGCTTGTGTGCCCATTGATATGGCTCCGTGTGCCATCTGTGGCACCTGTGCCATAGGTTCGCCATCACTGCAGTACTCCTACTGGATACTACATATCCTCCACACCAGGGGGTGGAGGATATGTCTACTCTGGAGAGCAGAAGATTCATGACAGCAAATGGCCTGGGAAACAAGAAGTGCTGACAGAGTTTTGGGTGCCCCAGAAAAACCAAACTATAACCAGAGAGATGTAGGAGAAGGAGTGGCAGAACCTGGGGGCAGAGGTAAAAAAGGCATCTTTTCCTATGTAGCCACAAGCAGACTAAATCCAACCCCCCCCTTTGGATTCCATGGATCCAAGCAGGTACTGACCCATTAATTGAGAATATTCCTGTTACTGACATGATTAGCGATAAATCAGTTTAATTGGACCTTCACTGATCTTTCTTGCCTGACATGGGACAATAAGGAAGAGAAGCAACTCAACAGAGAATGAGCTCAACTCAAGGGATGGCTGGTGGCTGTAACTGCAAGTGTGGAGAGCTGCTTAACAGTGAATGTCTTCCTCAGGGGCTCCTGCTGCTGCTCCCACCTTCTCTTTAAAGGGCCCTTAATTGGAAAGCTGCTCTAACTGCACCTAGCAAAGCGGGGGAGGGGGGAGCTGGACTACATGAGGTGCAAAATTCCTCCCAAAGAGTCTCTGCAACGAGAGAGTTTTGTATGAAGAGTTTCCTTTTTCTCAGAGCTGAGAAGAAACTCATGTTTTAAGTTCCCTTCAATGGACTATTGCAGTCTTTTCAGACTGTTGTTTGTTGGAGTATCCAAATATGCTTCATGCACCATTAAAGGAGCTCACAGGGTGTATTTTAAATACTACCCAGCTCATTCACCCCATGTAGCACTGGATTTCAACGGATGCAGGAACGAGAGAGAGAGAGAGGGGGGGGGGGCATTCTTGCACAATGCTGGGGATTAACATGAACTAGCCAGAAGCAAGAGGGGAGAGTGCCCTGCATCCAGCCAAGGAGATGCTTAAAAGCACGGAAGCAAAGGCCAGCTAATGTTCTGACAATGGCCGGCAGACATGCTCCCAAGCGGCCAAGCAGGTGCCAGTCAGCTCAGAGTTAGGAAGCCCAACTGGGGCCCCCAGTGACGAACCTCACTAGTTCTGCTGGTCAGGGCCCAAACGGAAAGGAGCAATGAACTGTACCTTATCCGACTCCGTGTTGTAGGAGTGACCGATGCAGTTGGGGAAGATGAGAGCGACAGTTGTGGGGAAGCAGTCCCAATTGCTACGAGGGAGGCTGGAGATGTTCCATCAGGAGCGGTCATCTCCCGTTTGATTTCTTCACTGCTTCGGCGAGACACTTGGAGGGAAAATTGGAAAACCTGGTGTTCAATTTCATACCGGACCGTTAACAAGCCCACCGCGGTCACAGTAGATGCTGCCACCACCGAGTTTGGTCAAAGGAGCGAGTTCTAAGGCTTGTTGCTGAACTCCAAAGAACATACTCTAAGGGCCTAAGACGTTATTCAGAAAGAACCCATTTTTTATTTCACTGCACTTACTGTACTGATCTCGATCTTAAGTTGTAGAAGTTCTATTCCACATATAACATCTCAAAATGTATTTGGCAAGGAACAAATCTCCTGTGTCTGCTTTAAACCATCTACATTTCTTCCCGTTAACTGTGCTCACTGGGATTAGACTGAAGCGAAGGTTGAGATTCACCGATTTCTATGAGTTATTTCACAAACCAGCAATATTATAATGAAGTGGCTCTTCATACCAACATATCCAGAAGTCTTATTTGTATACTCTTACAAACGTACATTTTCTAAGGGTGTTCACAGCACACTATATGAAGAACTGCTTGCCTCCACAGTACCCATCATTACCCCATTATTACCAGAGAGCGATTTAGCACTTTCCATAGCAGGAACTCTTGGCATAGAAGCTGGTCTGCTGGTAGAAGAAGTTCTCAACAAGTGATCTGCACAGAAAGGGAATGAGGAAACGTCACCTCAACCTCAGCACCATTCTGGCCTGATCCTGCCTACAGGAAGAGCTGGCAGCGTGGATGACCCAATATAATAAAGACCGAGTACTTGTGTGTATGCGTATATGTGCACGTATGTGCAAACTGGCTTACTGCTCCATATGAGGACATGAGACTTAAACAAAATTTTCATCTAACCTTTAAGTGCAGAGGAGACTCTTGCTGCCTTCAGCTATGAAGAAGTGGTCAATTGGGCTGCAAGACAGAATTTTTCTGGTGCTGCAACTTGGCTGGGAAATTACTCTGCAAGCAAAGTTTTCTCTCAGATACATTCTTCCATGGGCTGAATATACTTTTCTTTTACTGAGAACCTGATTATGTCTTAAATTGTTAGCATGCATACTATAGCTTATTTTCTCTGGCTTATCGCCTTATTTTCACTGTGTTGTATTTGTTTAATTTTAATTTTGGAATGCTTTTGTTCCAAAACACACTGAAAATTATTTTTCAATTAAAAGAATGGGGTAAAAAAGTGCTCGGGTAAAATAAACCAAATGATGCTGCATAAAACCCAGGTACGTAGTGTTTTCTGATCTGGGGCAAAAGGAAACGCTGCCTGGAAGGGTTTGGCAGGCAGGGCCCTTTCCCATTTCTGTATACAGTACACTAATTTGGCTTCCAATTTACTTTCCCCGTGTATATTAAATAATGCCAATGGCATTCAAAAAACAACAACTAAAAAAGACTAGAACAAAGTATTATTTTAAGCCATGGAAGAATTTCTATTGTTGATGCTTTGCTGTTATTTGTCCAAGTTCAAAAGGAAGCCTATTCCTTGTTCACATGAAAACTATTCTTGTGAAAATCTATTTTAAAAAGCCCAGCCATAAATCAAAGGGCTACACCCAGATCTGAGAACCATTCATTCTTACCGGAAGGGGCCTTTGAAAGGAAAAGTTGATAAGTAAACCTACCAAGCACCAGAAAAATATTTGGAAATGGACATTCTAGTTCACTATCATCTCATTTTTTTGTTCAGGAAATAATGTCCCAGTAGAAGCAAAAGTGAGTAAGCAAAGTAGGTTGTATCTGAGATCTATGCCAGTATGGTATGGCAGCGGTCTCCAACCTTGGCAGTTTTAAGATTTGTGGACTTCAACTTCCAGAATGCTCCAGCCACCATA
>JANHFP010003292.1:0-18311 GCA_032468135.1 Calamaria suluensis
GGTGGAAGTTCGTTCCAGAGAGACGGGCCAGCCACAGAGAAGGCTCTTTTGCGAGGGGTCACCAGTCGGCACATCGCAGCCGACGGGACCCTAATCAAGCCCTCCCTGTGGGTACGAACCACAGTATTTACAGTATTCTGCAGTCATGTGACTACAATTTGTGGGATTTTTAGCTGGTTTCTGTTAAAAAGATGCCCACTTGGGTGAATGGATTTATAACTTCCTGATTCACTTAACAATTACTGTAAAAATAGTTGTTATATCAGGTTCTGTCACTTGGGAGCCCCCCACCTACGGCCATCATGACTTATGATCATCATGACTTATGACCAAAATTTGTGCCCCAACTGTGCTTATAGGTTGAGGACTATCTATCTATCTCTATCATGAGCCAGGAAGAAAATGTAATCCACGTCCTCACCTAATGCATGGAGGCTTTTTGGATCTGGCTGAGAACACACACGGACACTGCCCACCTGAGCTTAGGTTGAATCCTATCTGGACTGAATGGATATGCATTTGTAAGTGAATACATCTAGAAATATCCACACTTGATTTGGGATGGGGTAGCCTTTCCCCACAGAAAGTGTGCATGAGCTCACAGCTCCTGCTTGAATGGCAATGTGGTTTTTGCATAATTACAACGTTTTCTACAACAGCCCTTTCTGCCCTGTCATTTTGTGGCTGGATTACTGCACATCAGTCTATGTGAGATCTTGAAGACTTTCCAGAAGCTTCAGTTACAGGTACAAAGAGGTTATCCTTAAAATGATGCTACTATGAGAGTTGAATTGGCTGCCAGATAGCTCCCAATGGATGGCTCAAATTTTAGATTTCTCCATGATTAGCTTCTTCAAGTTGAGACTATAATATTGAATGTCCTACCACCAAGGAAAATCCATCTTCAGAAACCCCAAGATTTAGGTTTCTGGGTGATGATCTTCCTCCTTTGGAACAGCCACCTCCCCCATCCCAATAAGTGCTATATTTATGTTCAACATGCTTATCTACTTACCTCAGCAGTAGCAGTAGCCAAGACATGTTTGGACAAATCTTCATATCCTTTCACTGAAGTAGCTGAAAAGGTGCTAGGTGAAATAGTTAGGCTATGAGGGTACCTATGGCTGCTCTTCTCCACAGATGAAGAAGTCATAGGTAAAGTCTCTGTAACAGATGAGATAAATAAGGAGCCTATACCACAGTTCTGATTTGAGCCACCTATTTACAGGACATATAAAATGGGGCAAACAATTAAAATCAGGACTCTTTAATGGATCACAATGTTCTGCTTCCTATAACCAGTGATTTTCTAAAACAGTTTGAAAATAACATGCCCAGAATATTCATAATCCAAATTCTTCAGATCAGTTTAGTGAAGAAGAATTGAAAGTCTTCCACACACAAAGAACTTTATTTCATTTGTGATCCACACTTATTACAATAAACAGTTAAAGACAACAGTTACTGCCACCACTATTTCAGAAACTGCCCACTTCCTTCTTAATGAAACTGGTTTAATAGAGCTTCTAAAAGTCAAATTTAAAATTAAATCAATATGAACATATTGGGCTGAAATTCTCAATATGCATGGACCAATTATGAGAAGGAATTGGTTGATTTGAAAATATATTCTATCCAACCCTCCCACTTTGTTCACTAATCAGCACAGAGGGGAAAACTAATGGCTTGGTACAGTTATGAATTATTATTTCTGCCCAGATAAGTCTGGACAGGATGCAATCTTCCCAGGCAAATGATACAGAAGAGGTGTTTAATGTGCTCTGGAAGAAAAAAAAGGGAGACTTCCTGAGAACATTTGAAATAACCCTGTTCTTTTAGTGTACTGTGGAGTTCTTGATGTTCTCTGAGCTTAGTTGTTCGCTTGCAGATATTTCATTATTTGATTAGATAACATAAGTGTAGTGAATATGAGAGGTAAAGGAGCTTCCCCACACACACTGGCACTACAATGTTACGTAGTTAGGCAATGAAATGTCTGCAGGCAAACAAACAAGATCGGAGGGCATCAAGGATTCCACAGTTCAATTTAGACCAGAGGTTCCCAAGCTCTGCTGGTTGGAGAATGTTGAGAGTTGAAATCCACAAGTCTTAAAGCTGCCAAGTTTGGGAACCTCTGATTTAGACCAACATATAGCATCTTTTAATATACAGTAGTATTTAACCTTACACTTTTTTGGTTGATGAAATGGCCAGTCTTACATATTTTATTCTGGGGTGTTTTTTTAAATATGTGAAACATCCTGCACATATTTGATACAGAACTCATCATCAAATGATTTATCTGGCCCTTACCACTAGCAGATCCCTTTTGCACTTGTTTGAGTATGCAAAACTGATGATTTCTAATAGCTGAGCGTCCTCTTGCATCTTCTGCTGAATGTTCCACATCTTCGGCACAAAGCTAATATATTGGGGGGGGGGGTAGAAATTAATATTTGATTATTTGTTAATTTTTTTTTATTGAGCATTTATACTACCCTAATCATAACTGACTGTGAGCAACAGACTTTGCTCTGACGTTGGCTTTTGATGGATGACAGTATGAATTTAGAGTCATGGAGATCTCCATTGGTTGAAAGTAACAGCAGATAACATATGCTTGCACCTCATAAAAATCATCATTGAGAGAGAATGATATTAATGGTTTAACACCATACTGTCATTACCTGCTCAGTACACAGTATTTGTTATCCCACTCAACTGAGCTTATGGCCAGGCTAAATCAAACCTATGACATTAAATAATACATCTTATTCCATAAAGCCCTTTATTTTAATTATTTTGTAGAACAGAAATTACTATTACCTGAGCTCCTTGTTTGCTAAGAATACTAGCAGAATATGTAGCTGTGTTACTACTGTTGTATCCAGAAGTTGGTCCTGAAGACAAACTAAGGGTGGAATCTGTGTGTAAAGTGCTTGTGCTTACAAGAGTCTTCAGCTTAGTTTCTTCCTATAATAAAAACATCAATATTAAGAAATGCTGTAAAACAGGCAGGGTTAAAGCTTGTTCATTCTATTTCAGATAGTTATTTATTTTAATATGGTATATTTCATTTCAATATTCACTACTTCATTTGTTCATCTTGCACGTCTTTATTCAGAAAATAAACAAAGAAGGTGAACGATGGTGTCTTCACACACCCCTTATAAAATAAAATAATTATTTATTATTATTTCTTGTACAACCATTGCATCAATTTATGCAGAGACAAATTCTGGTCCCACTTTTCTATAAATTTATCTTCTTTGGATGGAAGAACAATAATTTATAACATAGTACTTTGAAGGTTAACCTAGAAAATACATAGCAAGATAATTGCATCTGGTACCTAGAATCCAAAAGCTACATACAATATGGACTTGATTTGCAGATCGCCTTTTTCTGATTATGAATACACTATATTACCTTTAAAAAAATACCTTCATTTTTTAAAAAAATTCTGCCAAGTATATTGGTCAAAAAGGCAGTATATTAAAAAAACACACACACAAAAGCAGTATTTTTAAAAAAACACACACAAAAAACAACAACGATTCACTACTTCAACAACAGATCTTTCCACAAAAATCCAGAAATAATTAGAAAATAAACAGGAAAATTGTTTTCCTGTTCTTCCAATGCTAGCAAACATGCTACATTTAGAAGGCAAAGCATATGGAGAAAATACAATGACTGGATTCATAAAACAGGTTAATTTTAGGACACTCCAGAATGAGGCTTTCTGCCCTTTCCTTTCTTCCAGTAACTTTCAGAAGGAAGTTCACTTGAACAACAGAGAGACCCTCTGGGACATGATGATGTATTCTAAATGGTATTGTTTTCTAAAACGAGTGACCTAAAATCATACCTGGATGTTAAGTACCATGTTTTCCCGAAAATAAGACACCTCCTGATAATAAGCCCAACCGGGCTTTTGAGCGCATGGCAATAAGGCTAAGCACTTATTTCAGGGTTTCAAAAAATATATAAGACAGGGTCTTATTTTCGGGGAAACACAGTAATTGAAATCTAAAAAAAAAAATAAGGATTTACACAAACCCACTTGGGTTAAAACTGGTGCATTCTTTCCTTTTCATTCAATTTTCTCTAGTAATGGAACTACCTCAAACTTAGAACATAAATCAAGACAGATGTGACTGACTATCTTCAAAGTGACTTGCAAACAATTATATTTCACGTATTCAGCTACAAAAGATTCTATCACATGATGCACAAAAAAAGTTGATATGTACCTTCAGGCTTTCCCAGATCATATGATTCAGCCTTTAATTAACACAAACTGTGACAACTAGCGGAAATAATTTTAACACTTGCCTTCTGCAGTTGAGAATATATTTGTTCTCGAATGCGCTTCTTTTCTTGCTCAGCTCTTTCCCGGAGCTTGTCCCTCGCTCGTGCAATTTCAGTTTTAGTTTCTTCTTGTGCTTTCTGATATTCCCGAAGCAGCTGTTCAATCTCTGAAGGATGCTGGATCCTGATTTTTGGGCCCTGAACCCTTAAAAATGCCATTATAGTATTCTTTGTATTGATTTGTAAATCACATTGTAAGCTCTTCAGACACTGTATGAACACTTTTAAAAGTAAAGAATAATTCTGCTTCTTAAAAACAGTAAATGTTAGCATGAAAATTAATTCTGAACTTAGGAAAGAATTAAAACAGGAGCTATTATCCTTGCTAACCTATGTCACCTGTCTGCACCAACCAGACCATGCTGAGTCATCCATGCCAAATCATCTACACCGACCCAGTCACCCCCACTTGTTCAACCAACTGTGTCTAACCTGTTACACCCACACATCTGTACCCACCCGCCCACACCAACCTGGCTGTGGTGAGTTGCCATAGATCCTTCTAAATGGCCCTTGGTCACCCTACCTTGTATTTTCTACAACGTCTCGTCTCAACTGCTGGAGATATTCACGGCGTCGGCTAGGCAATTCTGTTTCTCTCTGGCTACTGTCCAGGGTTTGCAAAAAATTCAGATGCTTTTGTGGACTAAGACTACGACTCCTTCTGAAGCACTGAAGTCTCTCTTCTCTATGTTTCCTTAAAATTTCAATTGATTTCTTGTGCCTATTATGGAAATGGAGGGGAAAGGGGCACTTAAAAATAAAGTAAGTTGTATTTTTTTAAAAAAAACATTAAACATTTTACAAGATCGATAGAAGGGAGAAGATAACATATTGGATGGAAGGAATATAACCTTGTCCAATACGCAGGTTGAACCTAAGTCTGAAATAAACTAATTTTATTTGCTAATTTTAATACAAATTATTTCCAGATTAGGATGCCTTGGGCTGCAACTCCTTTGCTGAAGTGTTTTATAGTTACATAATACTTCCAGTGTTACTAGAATATATAATCTCTATTTTACCAGAGAGGAGAATCCCCTGCCATTGTCTTACTCTAACTACTGGGTTAGAGTTACTCTGCTAATGCTGAGTAATATTTGAATATGTTCTGATAATAGGTTTGCCCAGTCTCTTTCCTTTCTCTCTTCTCCCTTTCCTATCATTGGTTGTTAGTAAGAAATTAGTAATATAAATCTATTAAGTTCACAAAAGCTTATGCCTTTAAATAATAGCTGTCAGTACTCCTTCTGATTTATGGTTCTGAGAAAAATTCATTACATATTACCAAGAGGCAAAGCTCTTTAGAAGATAAGATTAACAGCAGTTGCTGAAATTTTAAAATATCTACTTCTGTTCTTCAATATTCTATTTTTCTTCTGTTGATGGTGGTACAGGTAATCTTCGACTTACAGCCGTTTGTTTAGTGACCGTTAAAAGTTAAAACAGCATTGAAAAAAGTGACTTACGACTGCTTTTCACACTTACAACCACTGTAGCATCCCCATGGTCACATGATTAAAATCCCAAACCCTTGGCCACTGACCCACAATTATGACAACTGCAGTGTCCCAAGATCACATGTTCACCTTTTTCAACTTTCCAACAAGCAAAGTCAATAGGGAAGCCAGGTTCACTTAACAACTGTGTTACTAATTTAACAACTGTAGTGATTAACAACCATGTCAAGAAAGGTCATAAAATGGGGCACAAATTCCTTTAACAATTGTCTTGCTTGGCAACGGAATTTTTGGGCACAATTGTACTCATAAATTGGGGACTACTTGTATAGCAAACCCTTGCTGTATTTAGCCAATCTGTAATGTTGGGAAAATAATTACCTTTCATAAAGCTGCTGTTTTGTGGGCACTGCTGTCAACTCCTCACCCACCACATTCTGAAGAATCCTGAGCTGTGCATCCGTTTCACCGATCCCATAGGTTAGCTTTGCTTCCGTGAGTTCCACAGTGAGAGGTTGCTGACTCATATCTAAATGTATTCCAGACATAACCTGGACACGCTCTCTTCTTAGTCTCTCAATCTCTCTGGCTCTCCTTTCACTGAATAGGGATCTCTCTTCTATTTCAGAGGTTCTTCTGTTAACAGATTTCCCTTCTGTCTGGCTGTGGATATCACTAGCACTCAGTGTCAAGCTAGTCAAGCAAGAGTGAGGAGATCCCTTCACACCACACCAGTTGCTGAATTTATTGTGCATGGGCAGGTCACGAAGACTGTAACTTCTTTGTCTGTGGGCTTTTACTAACGAAGTGTTCCCATTTAGCAAGATTTCGGTATTACATACACTATCAATATCAGATCCTGTTTTTGTATCATCATCGTCATCATCCTCTTCATCAACTTCATTATCATCATCTTGCATGTCACTCATCATATCTGACCTGAGAAAAGAACCACCCTTCTCATTTCCCCAGATCTGGGGGCACGGTTGAGAAGAACCAGGAACACATTCATGAGCTCCTTCAGATTTTACACACAAAGAGGTGTGAGGTTCATTTAAAGATTTTGGTAAAGATCTCCTAGAAGGCCAACATTCTGAATTTCTAATGAAGTTTCCACTTTTAATGCCTCCCGAGAAGTTTCTTGCCCTTCTCATGGCTTGTGTCTGGTGAAATGAATGTTCTGTGGGAAGGATTTCTCTATGATCATCAATTATATATTCCCCATGGCTAGAAAGTTCTAAAGTACTGCTTGAGTGATAAAGTCTTTCAGTGTGAACCGCAGTATGTGTGTCAATGGTAAATCTTTGCTTTTGTTTTGAAGTACCTTTTTTGGAAAGCACTTTGGCCATGCTTTTATCCAAGCCATTTCCAAAACTTTTATGAATATCCTTGCACTCCCTAGGTGTGGTAGACCCACTGTCTATCTCAGCATGTGAACAAGTATCAAGACATGATTCCCAAGAACACCTATTATACCGTAGATCTGAGTCCTTTTTCTTAAAACCAGTTCCTGAATTTTCAGTACTTTTCACATGTTTCCCAGCTGATGCTTTGGAGGAACTAGTTGAAATCTCTGGTTGCTGGTTGATTGGACTTGCACTTAGGATCAAAATTGGGGAAGAAGCTCTGTCAACTAGCAAGTTGTTTTTACAATACAGTTGCCTTGTTTCTGAAATGCTAGTTTTATCAATAAGATTCTTATCCTGAAAGTAACAGTTGGGAGACAGAGAGATACAAGAAGCAGGATTACTAATAGCAGTAGCTGAAGACTTAAGTCTACTATTATATAATGGGGGTGCAGTTGGATATACTTTGGTACTACTGAAAGCAGGTGTTGATGAAATAGTTAATGGTGTTTTAGGCACTTCTGAGGAAGAACTGGAATGTATATCTAAAGTAGATTGAGGCATATAATAATGTCCTTGAATATCATCCTCATGACTTCTTATGTCAGGCATACTCAGCAATTTTTTTCCTTTGGTTTTTGATGTTTCCTTAGGTAGAGTTATAGTATCTGGATGTACTAGCTTCACAATAACATTTACTTCCTGAGATTTCACTAGCTCAGTTTTCACATTTGCATTAATTTGTCTGTCCTCAATTGTATTTTGAGGGTGTCCTAAAATATCAGTTTGAATGCCTATGTCTTCAGTTGTTTGAGTATGGCGATCAAACATGCCAAAGCTTGTTCTCTGTTCAACTGCTTCATTGTAATTTGGTTCGTCATCCTTTATTTTTTGAAAGGGCAAACTTCCAAGCAGCTCAGAGGTGTTGTGAAGAAGCTGCGAAAGATGCATGGAAATGTTCTGCACACTTGACCAAGAAGGTGGTTCTTGGAATGAACTCTTGCTTGGCTCAGGTTTTCTTGAAGGGAGGTCTGTATAGCTTCTGCGATGCCTCTTCTGTCTCTTATGCTTTGCTGGAGCTTCTGTCTGTGTTTCCTGATCACAAATAAGTATTTCTCTCTGTTTATTATATGATAAATTTGTTTTAGTGGGGTAGAATAGAACAATTTCGTCAACTGGTGTGGAAGTATTTTCAGATTGTTGAGTGCATGTTATATCTGGAAGGCCATTTTCACAACCGGAAATGCAATTTTCTGGTGTGTTTATAAGTTCATCTTGGGATATGTTTGTATCATGTTTGTCATTTTCTTCAGAATGTGTAGAATCAAAACTTTCTCTTGCAACATCCCACCTTTGGAGATCTTCTGTACTACTCAGTGTGCTGGACAACATTCTTGCATTAGCATATGAACTGAGATGAGAATGGAATGGAGAATTTTGAGAGTTCAAACCATTGTCCACACTGGAACATCTTAAAACAGTTTGATTATCCAAAGTCAGTGGAGGAGGATTGCCAGAAACATCACTTGCACTTCCAAATACATATTGTTTCCAACCCATCTTGCAACATTCATCTTGCTGCCACGGGTGTATGTAAGGGTTTATATCACTTGAATTAAAGTGCATTGAATCATTATCTTTATCTAGTTCATTTGTTGCCTCCAATTGATATCTCGGTTCTTTATTTTGGTTTATATAACTATGCAGTGGAGTAATGCTACTTGAGTATTTGTTTGCTTCTATATTTGTAAGATTATCAGTAGAGTAGGCACCAGCTTTTAGGCAAAGAACTGGAGGTGAATCTGAAGAAGGGATATCTTGAGATTGTTCTTTATTGTCTCCTTGGGCTTCAAGAGGTTTCTTTTGAAACCTGGGTATATAATCAATTGGGACATATTCTGTCTTTAATTTTGATAAACTTTTAGTACCACACATGTCATCCTCAGTTGGAGAGGGAGGCTCAATACTCATGTTTAATTCTTGTAATGACTTAGAAGCTGAATGCACAGACAAGTCTACTTCAGAAGTTTCTGAAGCACATTCAACAACGGAAGTAGCAATCACTGGTGCTGATAAGCTATGAATCTGAAAATCTGGGCACTGTCGATCTTTTTTCAATCTCTTTGCATTCTGTGAAGTGGAAATATTATTTTTATTCTTATGTATGGCTGATGAAGCTGCTTCTTGCAAAGTTAAACAGTCATTTATTGAGACATATGTGGAAGGAATTCTGTCATGTTTTCTTAAGTTGTTTAGTTCGTCTGATATCAAATTCTCTCTCTCAACCTTCATCATCTTACATGCCGTTGTATGAGAATTACCTATTTCTGTAGTAGAAATATTTATTGCATCCATGCTGCTATTTAAATATAGTGTACTCTGCTCTCTTTCTAAACCAAGATTTGTATTTAAATCGTGGTATAAAGTTTTGTCACTATCTTTTAAGCCTTCTTTTTGTAGTAAAATAATATTCAGAGGTTCCTGACAATCTGTTACTTCATGGCATTTTTTCTCAGACTTAAAATTATGTATTCCACTGCAATCTAAAGTTGAGTTTCTTTGACAGCTATATAATGGGAGACATTCATTTCTTTCTGAAGGAAAAAGTGTTGTTTCTGAAGTACACAGTGGAGGGTTAAGTATATCAGAATCTTCACATTGGTTGGCAGTAAGTGAGGGATGCTTTAAGGGACCAGTGTTTAAAGCAGCAGCTATCCCACCGAGACTTGTATTGCTTTTAAGAGATGTTTCTGAAGATGAGGAACAACTATCTGGCAAATCCTGGTGACCAATCGAGTTATTTTCTTGGAGTTGAGATGTAGCTGACAAACTAGAAGCCAAAAAAGAATTGTGCTGCGAGTTGGTCAATGAACTACATGTAGAACATGAGGAACACTCTTCGGACCTTGGGGGGCTGGCATTTTTAAATGAAATGCAAGCTGAAAAATCTTCCACAGAACATTTTGGAGGTGCTATTTCACGACTGCTTCTTTCGTTAACACGTTGAGGAGCAAGCAATTTTTTTCCTGGTAATTCTGTTTCTGTTCTAGTTGTGTAATTGTTAGATTGTAAAGAGGCATTTTCTTGGTCACAGACACATTCAGGGAAATCATTTTGATCTTGTTTTTTATTTTCATAGATCTCTTCAATACAATCACCATGCCCATCAATTTTGCTGTCTTGTTGACATAAAGCATAATCCTTTGCACTTGATACAGGAGAATCAGACACGTCAGAGTTAAGAAACTTACTTTCCTTAAAATAAAGATCATCTGTAGCTAGTGTATTCAAGTGTCTAGCAGAGTAGCCAGACATATAAGAATTCATATTACATCCAGAACCACAGTCTTTCATACAAGGAGTATTTTCCCATATGAATTTGTCGGAATTTCCTATAAGAGTTTCACCAACTTCAGAGGATGCTACAATGTTATTTTCTATAGAGAAATCATGAGGCATTCTGCATGCAAGACCTTCTGTGGTTTCTGTTTGACATCCCTTGAATTCATTACATTTTTCAATATTGGTTTTGCATTCATTTTCAATGCACGTGGAAGTGAGGCATTTATTTTCCTGGTTATATTGCACTAATGAGTCCACCTCTTTCTGGCTGACACTATTCTCAAAACAATCTTGAAGAGAATATGTTGTTTCTTCTAACTCATCTTTGAATACTGAAGTGAAGTTTCCCCCCCCAGAAATTAAGCCCAATGTAGCACTTTCTTTATGAGGTATATTGAATGCATTCAACAACTGTTCAGACTCTTCATGAAAGTTGCCTACATTGTGATTTATAGAAGAATCCAAGTTTTCATGAGGGAAAACATTGTTTTGTGTGTTGTCAACAGAAGCATAATCTAATGATTTATCACATTCCATAAATTTAGAATATGTGCTTTGCTTATTAGGACTTTGCTCAGACACAGAATAGTTTAAAGTTTTATTTAACATTAAATCATCTACAGATTTAACTATTTCATCTTTGTCGACCGAAGATAGTGTTCCAGCTTTCTCGTTATTCTTTATTTGTGTATCAGAATACTGAAGTACTTCATTGCAGACATTATTGCTCAAAGGCAGTGTAAGGTCATTTGTTGTATTAGTATCACTGTTCCTATTTTCTCCATGTGTAATTTCTGTTTGTAACAAAGGACTTTGCATGGGATCATGGGAAAATTCTTTAGCAGTAACTGAAGTTAAATCATAATCTTGATTTATATTTTCTGGTGCATATCTTTGGTTAACTGGCATCAAGTTATCAATAGTATCCTCATCATTCCTTGAAAACATTTGAGGTAGCAATTCGTTTTGTTTTAATAGTTCATTTAAAGATGCATCACTATCCGAATAGCAGTAACTGTGTTTGTTTGCTGGTAAAACTTGATCTTGGACTTTATCCTGTTCTGGATTTCCATTGTTTTCTTTAAAACAGTCCCTTTCATTTTCTGCTTTGAAAGTGTGCATGGTTTGTGCCTTGATGGTTTGAGACAGAACCTCAGGTATACATACTTGTCCTGGACTTATCAAATGTACTGGCTCGTTTTCCTTAGGAAGGTAGCACCTTGGTATTGATTTATAAGCATCAGGACTGTTTCCAACAAACTTATCACAGTGTTCTGAAATAGAATTCTGAGAATAATCTGTGGAAGACTGAGATGCATTAATGCTTTCAACATCACTAACTTGTCTGAGCTCTTTTTTAATTCCACACCATTCAGTGACACCTTTATTATCCACTAAATTATCATTATTGTCCTGTATTTCACTCACACAATTCCAAAGATTTGCTGATCCTTTCTCATCGTGTACTTCAATACTATTAATACACATGTCTGATAAATCAAGTTCATCATCTTGTTCTTCCAATTTAGAAGCTGTGAAGTATATTTCTGGTATTTCAGCAGGATCATATTTTGTTCCCTTACCACAATCAGTAAAACATGGAGTCTGAATTTCTTGCAGCAATGTGGGATTTTCAGCAAGTTGTAACCCAGTTAATTTTGAATTTGCACATTCCTCATTTTTTCTTGCCTCTCTTTGTTCTTTATCTACTCCCTCAGAATAGTTTACTTCCCTATCAACTGAATCTTCCTGAGTAGCAGTAGGATATTCTGTTAAGATTTCTTTTGAAAAGATAATCTTCTTATGATAAATTTTTTTATCTTCTCTATTGTACCTTAAATTAGTGTTTTGCCTATATTTCATGGTTACTGCAGTCTCTAATGGTTCAGAACCATGGACATTTTCTTTACCAATATCATTTTTAACTAGTTGGTCAAATGTGTCAGAAAACTCTTCCGTGCTTTTAGAGCTTTCATTTATAGCCTCAGGAAAAATATTTTGTTTTCCCTTTTCTTGGACTCTATTGTGATTAATAGTGGGTATGAGGATGCTACTCTTGCACTTCGTTGGTAGGTCTGACGCACACAGATCTTCTTCACTAGAATCAGTGAACTGGATCTTTTCTTCATCTTCTACTGCTTCAATTGCAGGTTGTTTTGGACAACACTTCTCATTGTCACTGTTGGGTCTCTGAATCAAATGAGAGGCTTCAGAGCTTCGTCGACTTTCTAATGCTTCAAGTGTAGAGTAACTATGTAAACGTTTATTTTGTCTAAGTTTCATTTCTAATATGTCACATTCCAGATCATTGATACTAATTACTAGCTTATTGAGTTCTTCAGAGTTTATGGTTGTACTATTGCATTCAGCCCTGTTTCCCTCTGGCCTCCAAGGGATTTTTCTCTCAACAGACCCTTTTAGATTATTGGACATTTTATTGATATACAGGCAGAAGTTTTGAGAAGCTGTGACTGATAAAAGTCCGTCTTCTCTCAAAGTTCTTCTTGAGTCATTTCCAGTGTTATTTGTGGACAGACCAGAATGCAGTCCTGCTCCCAAGCAATCATTTTTATTAAATGAATAATGCAAACCTTGAGCTTCTTTTTGCTCTCTTATTGCAAGTGTGCAGCAACTTGTGTTTTTTGCAGAGTGAATGGAGTTACACACAAGACGATTAACTATCTCTGGGTGTTTCTGATCTGGAGGATTGTTATTATTTTCCATAAAAGAAGATCTCATCTGGCAAGCATCTTTAATCCTAGGCATGTTTTCATAATACATATCTGAGTTGAACTGTGGAGTGAATTTTTCACTTGTTTCACAAGAACCGTCAGGTGACATGTTAGCTTTTCTTTCACTTCCATCTACATTGGAATGCACTGATTTGTCCATCACAAAATCAGGTGATTTTGGTGTTCCTGGCTTGGAAGCAGAATTCAGGTTACATTTGTCCCCCTTGCTGCTCTTCTCCATCGTATTTCCAGCATTAAAAGTTGGGAAAGCTTTCTGGCTCGCACTTTTTCCAGAAGTGTCAACTTTTAAGCTTGAAGAGGAACCACTCATAAAACCTTTTGCCTGAAATTCAAATTTATTTCCTGAATCCCATTCTTCAGCTTGAGCTCCTTCTTCCACTTCTCTAAATGAGGGAACCTCTAAAGCAGATTCTCTCAGGACATCCCTGCTCTCTTGCATACAGTCTTTTTCAGGTTCAGAGGTCTGCATTAATATTGCAAACTGGTCACTGGAGTGAAGGGCCACTTTATCTAGTTTGTGGTTTAACTCAACTATTTTTGAGTCTCTTGTGTTACTATCTGAATCAGAATTGGCATCTCCTTTTTCAATTGTTCTAAAAAAACATTCTTCAAAATTACTATTTATGTAACTGTCTTCTTTCTGTAAAATAGGAGCATTTGGGACAGATGTTAAAAGGTTGTTTTTAAAATCTTGAACTTGGGAAATCTCTGAATAAGGTGAAGAAACAGACTCTAGGACTGGCTTCAAACAGCTGGATGTTTCTTTCCATTCACAGGTGGATCTTGCTTCAGATAAGCTATTTGGCTGTTGACAATCAGATGTGGGCAAAGAGGCAGCCTCACTGTAACATGGTTTTGTAGGAAATGTGGAAATATGACCAAATGATGTATTTTTGCTTGAAAAAGAAAATGATGATGTGTCTTCTGAAGCCTCAACTTCAAAATGTTTCCTTGTTTCTGGTAAAGGTACTGATGGCGCTGTAGATGAAATTAGCATTTCAATTTTATTTGGCTCATGATAAATCTGATGGGGTTTTTTATAGCAAGTGACAAATGATAATTCAGCAGCTGATTGTCTGACATCATCCCTCTTCATCCAGTAGCTCGATTTATTAGCAGGGTACATCTGAGCAACCCAAAATTCTGAATGGTCTTGAGATGAAGGAACAGTTATTATAGGTGTATTCTTTTGATATTTCAAATTGTTGGACAGCCAAGCATCTGTCAAAACTGGGAGATTTTCACCGTCAATGTGTGACCCTTGATCTGCTGAGTCACCTTGACCTGAGAAACTTATTTTCATCTTGTTCGGTGTCTGATCAGAAACAGAACTAAACTGTGAATTGACATCTAAATAAAAAGAACTTGCATTGCGACCCAATATGCTACTTTCACTACAGAGCTCGAGCTTCTTCTGTTGATCACTCATAACAGAGTCTGGCCTTAGGTTTTGCAACTTCCAAAAAACCTCTGCTGGCACTTCATCGTAGGAACTTAGTTTAGATTCTTCTGCAAGATCTGACACCTCATCAGCATCACCTAAGCTATCCAGAGAAAAGCTTCTTGCATTGGTAGTCAGATCGCCTGATGCAGATGTGCTTGTTAACTGTGAGACAGATTGATAATTCTCATCTTTGCAGGGCTTAATAGGTTCTGTATGTATTTCAGAAGAAATATCTTGGCTTTCAACATTGTTTTCTTTTTCTGTAAGTGAATCTTGTGACATTTGGCTGTCATCACTTTCTGAACCCTCTAATTCCACAGTTTGAACTTGAGCTGATTCTTCCAGATGACTCAATTGTCCTGTCAAGACTTCTGAAGTAGCATACGAAAGGGAATCCACAGAATAATTACTATCTGTGTCAGAAAACTCAACACCCTCACCTTCTTGCCAGCTGATCACGGGATCAGGGACTGTTTTGGAGATTCTATCATTCAGCATTTCAGCACTATGCCATCTTCTTTTTCCATGACAAAGTGATGCATGACTATTTAGATTATTAAGGCTTCTTGCTGAAGGTGCCACACTTAAGAATTCATGCTTTTCTAATGAATGTTTGTCCACTGAACACTTTTTAAACTTTTTTGGGGTCTGGGTCTGTTGTTGAAGAAATGGTTTACCATATATTGATGATTTTTTAAGTTTCTTAACAGAATTTCCAGGAAATGAACTTTGGTGCTTTTTTCTTTTATCCACCTGAAATTTTCTATTGGCTTCCTGAGCTGCATTCTTTTCTAAGTGTTGAATTAGTTCTAGTTCTTTAATTTCAAAGCCTTCCTTCTTTGTTTCAGGTTCATGCTTTTCCTTAAAATTATCAGATGCACAGGATTTTGATCTCTGGGCTTTAGATCTGGTTGGTCTTAGGCTATCATCTGATCTCTCCATTGTTTGCTTATGTTTACCAAGATAAATTACTTCTATATTATTACAGTTATTTTCCACTATTCCTTTATTTCTGAAATAGATATCCTGTTTTTTGACTATCTGTTTCTGAGCTAAGAAAGATCCATCTTTTTCCTTATGAGTATTTCTTCTAGAATGTTCTTGGACTGCCCTGGAAAAATTTTCTGCAGACAGAGATTTCCTTGGTGGATTGATTATGGAGCATGAGTAGTTATGTGCTGAGGTAGATATCTGAGAGGGATCGCTCTTCAAGAAAATACTGTAGAAAAAACAACAATAATTTGAGAGTAAGTTTTCCATAGTTTGCTAGGAATTTGTAAGGCAATTACCCCCTACAGACATTTATTCAGGAGCTAAAAGACTGCTCTGTGAATAGACAGATTGAGATAAGAGACCAGGAGGAACTATGTTAACAGTTTATAGTACGACTGTCGTCTAACCAAAAAAGAATATGTATATTTGTACACTAAATTAAAAATGTGGCATTTACTTCATTCCCAAACAATGAAGTCCAGGGGAAGGGCTCATTTTACTTATTGGAACCAGTTAGAAGCTCTCAATGACTATGGTTTACCTAACCAGGCAATCTTAACACATTATGGGTTGATTTATGAAGCCTACAGGATTTCTGATTTTGAATTGAGGCTTTTACATTGAAAAATGTCACCCCAACTTCATATTACATTATTTGAGGTTTACATCATGTTTCCTTTAATAGTATTTGCTACAACTGATAGAATTTTTACATACCATGCTATTTGGAATTTATTACATAAGTCTACCTCAATTAATCATTTCAGGAAACATTGAAGTAAAAGAAATTGAGATATAGAATTCTGTATAATCAGAATAAAAAAGGAGGGATCTTTCATATAGAAGCACAATTTGTCCCAGAATATCTGTGAAGATTTTTTTTTCACTAGACAAACTTTTCCCATTTCATAAATTGCCCTTAGTTAATCAGATACAAATAACCTTTAATTTATTTAAAGCTTTTACATTGCCTGAAAAAATGTCTACCTTTAAGTGCTGGCTCTCACCTTTAAAATCCTTGGTGACATGGGGACAGATTACTTGGGGAATGCCTGATGCCTATTGCTTGTCCCACCAGATCAGACCAAGGAGGTCAGACTAAGGAGCTTTCTCCAGGTCTCATCAATGCAGCAGTGTCACTTGATAGGCCCTAACAAACCTGTTTTCTCTGTCATGATATCTGACTCAGGGAACAGCATCCCCACTGAGAAATGGAGATACTTGTTGGCCTTCTAGAAGGTCGAGAAGACCTATCTATTCTCCCAGGCATTGGGACTCAGATGTTAATGGAACTCTATTGTTGGTGGGTCCAATAAATTGGTATGCAGATTTTATCACCAGGCTCTCATAACTTTTTTTGATAGTTCATAAACTGTTTTTTTTTTAATTTCTGTTCACGAATCAGAGTTCCTGTTAGTATAGATGGGATGGGGGGAAGAGGGCACAAAATAAATAAAATGAAGGTACTAAATAATGAAGCTCTAGACAAAGCCTATAAAACCTTGAAGCTACATCATGTAGCTACAAACAAATGCTTTTAAAAATACCATATCACATTAACATTTGTAATTATTACACTGATAGGATTATGTCTACTTCACAGCAATATGCTCTAAGTCAGGAGTCTCCAACCTTGGCGACTTTAAGCCTGGAGGACTTCAACTCCCAGGACTTCAACCCAGCAAAGCTGGCTGGGGAATACTGGGAGTTGAAGTCCTTCAGGCTTAAAGTCGCCAAGGTTGGAGACCATTGCTTTAAGTAGAATTACTTTTGAAGTCTGTGAGGAAATGTCATGTTGCACAATAAAGCATGGCATTTACTGGTTGGGAGATTGTGCTAATGTTGAGCTAGCTATTCCCTGATTTAAATTTTCCCACTAACTGAGATAAGACATGTGTTGACAGGAATCAAGGCTTTTGGTTACACATTCTTCTCATAGACGTTTGTCTCAACAGAGGCTTGTCAAGGTAGACACATTTTCTCTACAATGAACTATATAATGGATTTTAGGATTTTTTTAAAAGGTATGGTGAGTCCTTGGTTAATAGCGGTCATTGGGACCACAATTTCTGCTGCTAAACAATGTGGTCACTTTCATCTCTAGACAAAATGGCAGCACACAAATCTAATCAATAAAATAAGAATAATCATACTACTTAATGATAGTAATCTTGGCATTCCCACTTTTGAGTATTGCAGCTCATTGAACAAATCCCAGGTGGCTTGCAAGAAAGCCAGCAAGCATGTAAAGTGCAATGTGGAGAGTAGCACAAGGGTTGTTGGGCTGGAAGTGGCTTTTGAGGGGTGGGGAAGCACCTGCAAATGCCCCATGAGGTGCAGTGCTAATGCAGCAGGGCCAGAGGTGACTGCTGACAGGTAAGGGAGGGTGTGTGAGTGGCCCAAGGCTGGGGTGGCTGTTCTTGGTTGAGAAAGAATATGCAAGTTGTTCCCGGTAGAGAGGGCTCGCAACTTGGGGGTCCTCCTGGATGCACGGCTGGCAATGGGTGATCACATTGCGGCCATCACCAGGGGGGCCATGTATCAAGTACATCGGATACGCCAGTTGCGACCCTTTCTGGATCGGGACGCTTTGAGGACA
>JANHFP010003292.1:34118-45859 GCA_032468135.1 Calamaria suluensis
TCTGTATTTTGAGCCTATCTTCTGGAGTGTTTGCTAATCCTGCCAGTTTGGTGTCATCTGCAAATTTGATGAGTTCCACATCTATCCCCTCATCCAAGTCATTGATGAAGATGTTGAAGAGTACTGGGCCTAAAACAGAGCCTTGGGGTACTTCACTGCATACTTCCCTCCATGTACTTTTAAATCACTGAAATGTAGTATTATTAGGCATGGAGAACACGTGATCCAGTGACACAAATGATCCTTTTTCCCCCCTCAAAGGAGTTCATTTCACTGTAATTTTAAATTTCCAATTTTACAGCAACTGCTATCAGGCAAAATCCATAAATAGGTATGTTAAAATATTGTGATTTTCTTTGCTGCTCATATACATGGTGCAGCAGAGTTCTTATTATGGAAATGAAAAACATCATTTTACCTTCTTGTTCCTCAGTTGAAATTACAGATACCTGAATTTAAAAAGGCAAAGCATAAAGAAAAGAAAAAAGCAGCATCTAGAAGCAAAGAAAGAGGGGACAAAGTTGTTAGTGTAGTGTTAATGAAACAGGCTTAAAAGGGTTTAAATAAGCGTCCTGTTGATAAAATCTGCAAACTAGGCTTCTTTCCATATAAAGATATACTCAGCCAATTTCAAGTACTGTAAATTAATTAATATGGAGAGATGAAGAGCTTTTTTGCTTTGTTATGAAGACCAGCATACAAATATTTAAAATAATTATTTAAAAAAACTTTCTACTGCAGACTTTCTGAATCTGATGCATCTGATCCAATAAAATCTAGCCAGCTGTTGCTTTGCCACAACATAATTCTTCCTAATCTTGGCAAGCTTCTGAACAGACACTGGATCCAGTTTTTGTTCTAATTGAACACAAGCAAAATATTTAGCTGCATAAGTATGATAAAATCATGCATGTGCCAAAACTTTAAGATGAAAAAAGTTCATCAGGCAAACTAAAGTATTAATTTAAGAAATTAAACAATATGCATATTTTAAACAATAGATGTTAGTTTAGAAAAAAGAAAAGAATGTGATATATTAATGAACATAAATACAGATTCCTTAATTTCATACATCTTCCCCTTAATTATATTGCAATAATTATGCTGAAGTATCAATAATAAGGATGAACTTTATATAATCTCTGCAAGGGTCTTCAGTCCCTAAAATGTCTACTCTGCTTCATTAATGTGGTTTGTGAGTGGTTTTGGCTTAAATGTATACTGCAGAATGTATAAGATGTAGTGATAGGTGGATTTTCCTGATGGCAAGGGAAACATCTAATAGCCATCTTCCCTAATATGGAGAGAGAGGATGGAAGAAGGGACACATTTTGATAGATGGCTAGCACAGCTTCTATCACTCATGGATCACGGCCTCATGGATCTGGGACTGAGAGCCTTCCCAAAAAGAAGTAGAGATAATTCTCTCTGACTTTATTGGGAAGTCCCAACCCAGACCATAAGCAGCCTCCATCCCTGTGCCCCATAAAGATGGAAATGATCCACAGAGCGGGAGGAGGCTGTTAGGCAGATTTGTTCAGCAGGATGGTTTTGCTGGCCATAGCCATTAGCAGCAAAAGGTCTTTGCTTGAAATATCTGCCTGTCAGTCACATATCCACTATGGAAGAAAAGGCAAATCTCTTTGGGTGGGGTAGAGTTGAGTGGATTGGCTGCCCCACTTCCATAGTCTAGAAGAGGATGGTAGGAACTGAGCAAATCCCAAATCTGACCAATACCGCTACAGCTGCATCTGAAGTGCCTCGCATCATACAAAACAGCAAGACCTGTGTTGATAGAAGACTGACAAATTGCTTTCACAACAGTTCAAAAAATTGGCTCCAGAAGAAATGTAAGAGAAGTAGAGCTAAACTTTCTGAATTGCAATTCAGGCATCCTCAAGCTGAGGCTAAGCTTATGTACATAGTTATTAATTGGAAAGGACCCTAAATTGAAATTTGAATTAGTTTATAAAAACTCAGTTGAAAATTTTATGCAAAGCATAAATGAATTCTTTGTGAATTCTAAATACAATGTTGCATTATAGGTATTATAAACAGCAAATAAGACAAGCATTGTATTTTAAATACTTTAAGAGCAAACATGACAATATTAAAATGCATAGATGTTGTAATTTATATTACAACTTCCTTATCCAGCTGTTAGGCAAGTGATTAACAAGTTCAACATTCTAGTTCTTCTGGGTATAAATTTTGATTTTAAAATTACATTTATTTTCAATCTACCCACTGTCCTTCTTGTTTTGTCATATAAGATAGCCTTTGTATACTTTGAGCATAGATATGAACATTTAATAATTTTGAAAACTTTAAAATGCTTATATTTACCCTGTTTCTCCCCAAAATAAGACCTCCCTCCCTGATAATAAGGCCAATCAAGCTTTTGAGCACATGGCAATATGGCCAAGCACTAATTTCAGGATTCAAAAAAAAAATAAGATGAGTCTTATTTTTGGAGAAACATGGTATTACCAAACTTGAATTACTTCATATGTAGCACCATTCCTTTTCAGCAGATAGATAGACTTAAAATGAAAATAAAAAAATACTGGCAAGTATAATTTAGAAAGTGAGAACTTTGGGTGACAAGTGAGAAGGTTTGGGTGACACAACATGTAAATCATAACAACAATAACATGCAGAAATGGTAAAGATAAACTATCAATTATTAAGAATATAGCTCATTATTAAAAGTTTCTGCTATTCTTTATTACTATGTAGTCTTTATTATTATGCTGTTGATTTTGATATTCAGACTTTTAATGACTAAGTTTTTTTCTTATAAACACTAATACGAAGCACCAATAATATACCATATTTTTCAGAGTATAAGACGCACTTCCCCCAAAAAAAGTGGGTGGAAATGTCTGTGCATCAGGGGTGAAATGCTACCGGTTCAGACTGGTTATCCCAAACCAGTAGTAAAAAATGCTACCAATTCAGGCGAACCATTATTCCTGATGATCAGGTGGGTGGCGATCAGCTGTGACACGTGATTTATATTCGCTAGAATCGTCTCATTTCCTGCTTTCTAGCTAATCTAAATTGCATGGCACACCATATTCCCCCTCTCACTGTTCTACTTACCTTTGCAGACTTGGATGGCTTCAAAATGTTCCTTTTTTAGTGCTGTGAGGGCACACCTCAGGCATGCATGCATGCATGCAAAGTGGACATGCACATGCAAAGTGCACACTCGATAGCAGACTCACAGAACCAATAGCAGACTTCAAAAGATTTCACCACTGCTGTGCATCTTATTCAGCAAATGTCGCCAAAGCCCCACCCATCCCCACCCTTTGGCCCCTGCCTCCCAGCTGTTTGCCTCCTTGCAGCAAACAGCATGGTCAGCTTCAGCACAGCCTGATTTACCATGAGCAGCTAATTGGCAGTTGGATGTGTCTCCCAAAATACCTCCTATCAGTTGTTCCAGGCTGCTGCCCATCACTGCTGCCACCTATCGTTGCCTCCACATGCTCCATTTTCAGCCTCTGTACATCCTGTTTTCAGCATCCACACACCCCATTTTTGGCTTCCAAGGACCCTGTTTTCGACCTCTGCATGCCCCATTTTCAGCCTCCGCACATCCAATTTCTGGCCCATTCTAGGTGGCAGGAATAGGTGGCGATCCCTGCTGCCTGTAATAGGCTGAAAATGGGGCATGCAGAGGCTGAAAAACAGGATGCGTGGAGGCCGAAAATGGGACATGTGGAGGCGGCAATAGGTCATAGTGGCGATGGGTGGCGACGGCCGCGATGGGCAGCAAGGAGGCAAATGACTGCAAGGCAGAGGTAGATTTTTTTTCTTGTTTTTCTCCCCAAAAGCTAGGTACTTCTTATAGTTCGGTGCGTCTTATAATCCAAAAAATATGGTATTAAGACATAGGAGCAGAAATATTTGAATTAAAATATGAACATTTATACATTCCGTTTTCTGAATCTCTTCAAGATCTTTGAAACTTTGTTATTAGACAAATATTGCAGATTAAAGTTTTCTATTCATAATTAAGGCTTATGTCATTTTGAAGTAATAGCTAAACACAGAAATCTCATCTCACCCTGAGATGGTACAGTACGACTCCAGTACTAAGTATGTCCTCGTCCATGGCCACCAAATGAGGTAAATTGGAGTCTATTGTCACTCCAGATTTTTTCTTGTTGATATCCACACTGTACTCTTCCAGAATAGCTTTTCTGTTAATCCATTTATCTGTCCAGTCTTTGGTCAACTGGTCAATCTTTGGGGATGATAAATGAGAAAAAAGTGCTTATTTTAATATTTTTTTCATGCAAGTAAGACAAAATCTGAGAGCAAGTTTGGTGCAGTGGTTAAGCTGCTTGTCTAGAAACCAGGAGATGGTGAATTCTAGTCCTGTTTTAGGTATGAACGCCAGCTGGGAGACTTTGGACCAGTCATTCTCTCTCAACCCAATCCACCTCAGGAGGGAAAATATGAGGAGAAAAGTATGGTTTGTTCGCTGCTTTGAGTTCTTTATTAAAAAATAATAAGGGCAGGATAAATTTTTTTTATAACAATTATGTATTATTCCAAATGTTGTTGGCAACTGACTCATATTTGTGATGGTTGCAGTGTTCTGGGGTCATGTGATCATCTTTTGTGACCTTCTGACTAGCAAAATCAATGGTGAAGTCAGAATAAGAAATCTAGAATACACATTTTATAAATATAAAAACTATCACTGTCAGCAGTGTCTCTTTTTAGTTAAGTTTTGCTTATATTAATATAAGCTTCTTTATTTAGAAAAATGATTTGGTTTCATTTCATTCACAAGTTAGCCATTTTATTTATCGAACAGAAATAACAGGACACATTTCAAAATACTCCATCTTTTTGTTCTTTTTCCCTTCTCTCCTAGACATTAATCTGTGACCATGATCTCCTTTTGCAGTTTTGAGAAAAACACAATGCATACCAACCTTAATTTCGTTTTGAAGTACTAATTCTGTAAGATTTCCTTCTTTGTCATCACTCCATGAAGGACTAGAACTCATCTGTGGAGACAAATAATTAATAAGATTTCTAAAATGCTTCTATATTCAGTACAAATTAATGACAAAATAATGTAGGTTAAATTTTCTTATTCACATTTCTCTAGATATAAGTATTCTGTGGTATCCAGTACATTTCATCTTCTCTTTATTATTATTTTAAAGTATTTTACTGAAGTTTATTATGGGAAACATGAATTAAGAAAAGAATAGAAGAAAGAAAATAAAATGGGGTAGTATAGGATTTAGCAAGAAAAATAAATACAAAAGTCTGACTTCCAACCCTTATCAACACAGTAAAATTCTAATAGTTATAACCTCAACTTTTTACCTTATCTATAAGTATTACAAGCCAATTCTATAACTTACATAATTATTCAATCTTCAAACCAAAATGATAAGTTTCATTTTTTCTGTATCAAATATAAAAATCAGAAACAATAACCACAACAGAAACAGGATAAAATAAAATCTTTGTTTAAAAATATATATGTCACAATCTTAACCAAAACCCTTTTTTTCTGTTGTGAGAATTAATATGTATTGCTAATTAGACTTATTGATCTTTGTAGACCATTATCATTTATATTCACAAAATTCACTATATTCTTTAACCTTAGGGAAAACTTTTTTATATCCATTTTGAAACGCCATGGTTACCTTTATATTTTTTTCTAAATACAACAAATTCTAATCCATCTTTTTTTTAACTTCTTCCTAACTTACATACTTTCAAATTCATTTCTAATAGTATTTTACAAACTTTAGGAATTACTAAAGCATTATACATAAGGGAAAGAAAAAGAAGAAGAAAAAAGAAAGAAAAACCCATTTTCAAATCCACTTCGTAAAACACAAAACTGTACATTGGAACTTTCTTTCAATTACATATATAGGCTGGTAAAATCAATCCTAACTAGAGTTAACTTATTAAATTATACCCTCCACCTTGTCCTCATAGAATATTTTTCTTCTTTAGAATACCTATGAAATAAATATAAACTTCTATTTTTCTCAAGAGATCCATAGCTTTGTTAGTACCCATAAAGGAAAAGTCCCAAAGTTGCTCTCTTAAGGAGTACAGATTTACTTGGAACTCCTTCACTTAAAGTATCTACTATCATTTCACTTAAAGTATCTACTATCATTATAGTAGACAATTATATTCCAAAATTACAGTTAAAGTCCTTTGAATTTCAAATACTTGTGGAATAGCTTCAGTGGTTTTGTAGCTTTCAAGACATAATAGCATCTCTGAATTACTCGCTTTTCTTTCAATTACTTGAGTAATTTGTTCCCCTTGCTACTTTTATTGACTTCTTGTGAATGAAAATCTAATTTGGAAGGAGAAATGCTGTCTCTCGTGATAACCAATTAGCACCATCCTGTAAATTACAGCAGAAATTTGTCCCATTGTAGGTCACATGTGCTGCATCACACTCCACCAAATTATTAGCAGAGAAAACCTAATGACAAAATAAATAAGATATGATCTTAATAACTACAATGTTTTTTTAAAAAAAGATTTAATTGCAGATGAAAGATCCTTGGTTCAGATTAGGATCCAGGCAGTAATAAATCTGACTGATATCTTGAGGAAAATCAATCTTAACAGACAATATTGGATTGCCATCAGATTTGATATATAGCAAAATTACACTTCTAACAATATATACAGATGGATAATGATTTTGATTGAAGAGTTGCACATACCATCTCAAAATTCATCAACATAACCTTCAATCTACGTATTTCTTCTTGTAGTTCTCTAATCAGTTTCACATTTGCGTCCTGAAAAATTAGAGGAATTTTTTAAAAAGGAAACAATTCATTGGTTCTAAACTATATTTATTGGGCATTTTTGGCATTACCACTCAATATATTCTGCCCTTCCAATTACCAGGAAAGAAAAACAAATTAGTGATTGCACGACGTTATTACTTCTCCCAATATTGGATGTGTAAATTAAATCTTCTTTCCTCTTAATGTGTGATGATTACTAGAGAATTGCATATATAATAAGTAAATATGACTACAATATACTTTACATAAGCCCTACTTGCACAGTGGTTAGAATGCAGTTTTGCAGGCTAATTCTGCCCACTGCCAGGAGTTCGATCTTTATGGGACTCAAGCTTGACTCAGCCTTCCATCCTTCTGAGGTTCATAAATTGAGGACCCAGATTGTTGGGCGGCAACAGGCTGACTATAAATCGCTCAGAGAGGGCTGTAAAGCACCTTGGAGCAGTAAATAAGTCTAAATGCTATTGCTATTGGTACTACATACAGTAAATAATCCTCACTTACTGACTGCTTCATTCAGCAACTAGTCAAAGTTACAATGGCATGTAGAAAGTAGTTTTACAACTAATATTTGAACTGGTAGCTGTTGTAGCATCATCTGATCATGATTCAGAAGCTTGAGAACCAACATGCCTTTATGACATTTGCAGCATCATGTGGTCACACAATCATGATTTGGATATCTGGGAACTGGTGTACATTTATGTCCGTCACAGCATCCCATGGTCACATGATTGCCATTTGTGACCTTCACAGCAGGCTTCTGACAATCAAAGTCACTGGAGAAGCTGGCAGGACATTACAAGTTGCAGTCCCATCTCTTTACAACCCTCAGTGATTCACTTAACCACCATAGCAAAACTGATGTCATTAAGTTCAACACAGTCACATTACATTTCATTTAACAGTCGCATCGTCTAGCAAGGGAATAGGTAATCCCAAATGTGGTCATTAGGTATGAACTACTATAATGTATTAGGAAAAAAGGTGACACTAAAAGAACTACAGCATCAATTGTTTTAAAAATGCATAAAAATTATACCAAAAAAACAAGATAATCCTTTAGACAGGTATCAAAAATACTTAATAAAATAAAAGAAACACACAAGGTAGCTCACCTCATTTACTCGAGGTTTATTAATAATTTTTTTGGCATTTGAAGCATAGCGTAAGGTGTTCACAGTTTCATTATAGCAACAGCTTGCAGGAGAAATAGCTACAGATAGAAAAAGAAAATTACTTTTAAAAAATGTAAAATGTGGTTTAGATATTTTGAACGAAAAACCATTTGCATTTTATTCTTCCACCTAAGAGAAATATGAGTTGATACGCTGCTCTTTTCATGCATGCAAATCACCAGAAATTGTCAATAACAAAAACTGAAATGTTTTGAAGAGAAATTGACATAAAACAGTAATGGACCTTGCTTTATGTGATTACTTTCCTGAACCTACAGTTATATCCAAGATTATCTAGTAAATCCTTCACTAACTTGGAGTTGGAGCCAATTTTATATGCTATAAAATATGTTTGTGCATCTAATCACTTATTGGCCAAATCTTGATGTTAATTCAGACAATCGTTGAATCAAAAAACAACTTTTGCCAAACTAAACTTTGTTGAAAATATGGGTAAGTGATCTATCTTTGCAACAGAGGGTTACACCCACATTTTTTCAAGTCAGTCTTCGTTAAAATATAGATAAGCCAACAGGCAAACAGATCTATGCTTTTTATAAAGTATGAGACAAAATTATGCCTACTGAAAAGAGGACAAATTTAGCCATGATGACACACGCCTTAACAACATTCGACTAAATTACTGGAACATGCTGTATCCATGTTCCCATTTGAAAATTATCTACAAATTCTAGCTTATTCATTTTTTGACAGTGATTGAACAAATAGGATTCATTACTCAGTAAATGGGTAGATTTCTAGAACAAATGAAAAGTGTTACTGGCATTGAAAATTCCTAAAATTCTTTGCTGCTGCAAACCTATGGACCACTTACTCCCATAACCCTGTTCATTCTTTAAAGTTGGTTAGACAAGCATTTCTCCAAAACACACCAGATGCAGTGATATTTCTGGCAGGAATGCAGGAAAGAAAACCAATGCTTAATGTATGGATTTTTTCAAATGCTTTTGTTTTTGCCTTTCTATCTAGTATCAAAACATTGCAGCACATACTTAGTTTGCTATTCTCATAAATTAGCAAATTATCTCTTGCTTTAATCTGCTGCTACTCGTTTTTTCTTTATATTATTAACAGGGTGTAGTTTTTTTTAAAAACTGTTGCCAGATCTCTGCCTTTCATAACTACAGTGTAAGGGCAGCTTATAAATCTTTTTAAATAAACAGTAATGTCTCATTAGGAACTACTGACAGAGGAAAAATACAATTCCATATTGAAATTTACAATGTGACAGACACCTCTTGCTCAATTATTTTCTATGTCACACGTCTTTCAGAGAGATATTACACTATCCTTGGGCAATTAACAGAATACTGCTTTTAGGAATATTTAGACCATAAGACCACTCCTGAAATCAAAGTGAATTTTTATACTTACTTGCAATCATTATGGTCTTGGAATTGCCACCCAGACTATCCTTAAGAAGCCAAGTAAGAATGGAATCCCGATATGGAATATAAGCTTGACGCTTCGAGCTATTGATATTGGAGCCACAGTAACTGTCTGTACGGTCACTGTAAACTTCACTAGCTATACTGCTGATGCTCTGGCAGCTGCTGAACATCTGAGTGTTTTCGGCTAAGAAGCAAAAAGAAAAAAAAAAGTCAGACTTCTACAGTAAAAAAAATTATTTATTTCAAACAATCCAAAAATGTTTTTTCATGCTAAAGTAACTTTGAGCAGTCAAAGATTGAGACTATATTCTTTTGTTCAGGGGTATCAAACTCAACGATGCGGCCCATGGGGTACTTAGATCTGACCCATAGGGCTGCCCTGGAAACAGCAAAGTTTCCATCACAACATGCCCAAGTTTCTGAATTTTATGGTTGTCAAGCAGTAAAGTGGAAGGAAACAGAAAGAAAGCAGAGAAGGAATTTAAGTCTAAAAGGAAAGGACTACTCTTTTTTCCTCCTTGAGCAGCTGCTTAAGCAGCTGCTTCCTGTTTGCCTGTTGATAACAGGAAATAAGGCAACTTAGCAGGAAGAAGCTGAAAGTGGAATAAAAGTAGCAGCACTCTTCACTGTTCCTTGCACTCCTCATTTCTTGCAAAAAGGTGAGAATAAAAGCAGAAGGGCAAAGAATGCTGCTTCCTAGTCTGTCCTTTCAGGTCACCATGCTGCTTCTCCTGGCTGCAAATTGACTGCAAATTCATCACAGATATGCAAAGAGCCAAGACAATACCAGTAGCATAACTATTGTCCTGGTAGCAGTAAATAAGTGAAGTAGACAGGTGGCACCCCCAAGAAAATTAAATACAGAAGATAAACAGTAGAGGTATATGGCAGCAACAGTGACAATGGAAAAGCAATATGGGAAGGGGGACTGGATAAAACTTGAGTTATTGGCACAGCTGGTCATCTGCAAGATAATGAAACCTCAGGGGGCTGCCTGACATTTCTGGGACCATATTCAAACTGGAGATGCGCATCTCTGCTGTAATTAATTAATCCACAGAAGCAAAGGCAAGAACTCCTTAAAAAAAAGAGGAGACGAACAAGACAAGAAGTCACAACTCATCATGAAGTATGAAGGCAGCCAATGCTTCTTTTATAATTCTGTCTCCCATTTAATAGCAAATTTATAAAAGGTTTTTATTAGAGTAAAAGAAAACATATAAAAAAACATATACATGAAAAAAAACCTCCGAAAACCTTTTTTGGTTTTCCTATCTTAATACAATATTTCATTTATTTACTCATGCCCGCTTGCAAGTATGCATCATAAGAAAATTTCAATAGGTGATCCATTAACATTACATTATGGTTTAAATAAAAGTTAGTATTATTTTTACCTAAAGTAGAAATGACAATTCCAAGAGTAACTAATGATTTGTTAATGTTGGCACCCTCTGTGATTCGATTTTTGCAATAACTAGGATCGGCCTTTTCACTGAAACACATAAGCAAAGATACAATTGAAGTAAAAGCAATTTTTACCAGCATATAAAAGCAAATAAAAGTATATAAAAGTAGCAGCATAAGAAATGAGAAAATATTCTACAGCTCTCAAATAATGAAAAGAATAAGCCTATTTTCACAAATACAAGTCCATACATAAAGTTTCTAATATTTCCAAAACATGCAAAGTTTAAATTTGGCAAGGAAGTTCTGCTATTCAAAAGTCTATGACTTATCCATGGACTTACCATATGTATGGTCATCCAGATATTACAGAATTACTATTCTATCATCAATCCTATCATAGGTAATCTGATGCCAAACATGAACTCCAGTGGTGAAATCCAATTTTTTTACTACTGGTTCTGTGGGTGTGGCTTGGTGGGCGTGGCATGGCAGGGAAGGATACTGCAAAATCCCCATTCCATCCCCATTCCCTCCCCATTCCTGGGGGATGGATATTGCAAAATCTCCATTCTCACCCCACTCTGGGGCCAGACATAGGTGCTATGTGCCAGTTTTCCAAACTACTCAAAATTTCTGCTACTGGTTCTTTTGAACTGCTAAAAATTTCCGCTACCAGTTCTCCAGAACCTGCTGCATTTCATCCCTGATGCACTCGTAACATTGACAAGTAAGTATAACTGTTTCCAAAGAACTGAGAACCTGCATATGCATCCACTAGAAGGCAGAAGCATTCCAAGGTTCCATTTTTTCCAGAGTACTGAAATTATTCCCACACACCATGTGCAGTAAATGCACCTTCATATAATCTGTTAAGTGGTATGTACAGCTCTAACCAAATCCATTTCACTACT
>JANHFP010003293.1:2094-29524 GCA_032468135.1 Calamaria suluensis
TGTCCAACCTTGGCAACTTTAAGACTTGTGGACTTCAACTCTCAGAGTTCCTCAGACAGCTTGAACCCAGCTGGCTGAGGAACTCTGGAAGCTGAAGTCCACAAGTATTAAAGTTGCCAAGATTGGCGACCCCCTGTGATATGCCACAGTTCAAGCCCTGCCCATTTGGACAGATGAGTTGGGGGAAAACACCTCTTTGAGTGGCTTTGATTGTAGAGAGGGACTTTGCAATTTTTTTTACTCCCTGGCAGATTCTCTAGGAGGCAGTTTAATATGGCTTTCCAAATATTTTTCTCTTTTTGGGAGTATATTTTAACTTTGTAATGCATTGAGCAAATAAGCAGTTGTATAGCAATTTTTTTTGTCATGTTTACGTGCGTATTTATATTTGCATAAGAACATCTCAGGTTTCAGGGTTGTGCTGAGAAAAAGGTTTTAGCCTTGAATTTTGAAAGTATCAGTGGTGAAGGGTGGAAGTTGAAAGCATGCATCCTATCCAAAGAGAAGAAGGGAGTCTTGCCCGTTTCCTAAACTGTAAGTAGAGGTAAAATTTCTTAACCAAGTTACAATTCCAGGAGACCGAGCTCACTGCAGCTTCACAGAATGTTACCTTGAGTGTTTTATTGTGCATGTATGTATCCATTATTATCATCACTTTTTTTTCCTTTTCTTCAAAAGAGAATCCTAAAACCCATCATTGCCACTGACAAAAAAGGACAGTTGGTGAATTGCAGGAGTCTCAAAAGGAAAATCCATGGTCTATTTTTTCTTCTTCAAAGATTGGGATATCTTGGGATTTATAGTATCTAAGCTAAGGAGCTGAGCCGGAAATCCCAGCGATGTAATGAAAACAAAACGGACTTTTCACTTGCGCTGTGGCATTCTGGCAGTCAGAGTGCTTTTGTGTGCCAATGTTTTTATTGTAGGTTTTCTCGAGAGAAGTAGTGGAAATGAATCGTTAACCCCTTAACTGGAATAAATGCCTGGAATTGCAAGCACAGCAGCAGCAGTAAAGTATGTTTTCCACTATTTAGCACTCTAAGAGCGGGAGACGGTGATGGAAGGGGCAGAGCAAAGTGTTACCTCAACAAGTGGGGTGAATCAGTGCTGTATTTAAAGCAGCTGCCACTTTTTGTCCTTCTCTCTCCCCCCACCCCCATTCATTTGTGTGTATACACAGGCATGTATGTGTGTTAAAAACCCCAAGAAACTGGAATATCCCCTGACATGACAACTTCTTAATATTTGCTAGTATCTTAAAATCCATTTATGATTAGATTTCCATGAGCAAGAAAGGGGAAGTTTGCTTACTCGAGAAAGCAAGGATACATTAAAGAAAACCTTACCCATATTAGAAGCATCATGTGCAGAGAACATAAATCTGTTTAAAAACATACAAAACAACATGCAGTATTCTTCTTTTACTTGAAAATTAGATAAGTTAAACTAATTAAGCTGTGCTTTCATGCCTATATGGGGGGGGGAGAAGGCTGGTGCTGTCTGTTGATTGTGGTGTGATTTTTTTGGGGGGGTTGATTTTTTTTAACCTTTTGATCATGGCTACTGCATAGCAATTTAAGCCCCTCCTTCCCCCCCTCTCTCATTAGGATCTTTTATCTGCCTTTATGCTAGCAAAACTGTATGGCACATCTTAATCTAGCCTTTAGAAATTGGCAAAGCAATTAAAATCATTCAGCATCTCCCTTTGCTGTCCCATACGCCTGTGTCTCCTTGTCTGGGAGGACCAGTCTCCGGTCTTTGGAATTTCACTGCCTTGCATAATTTAGGCATAATTGTGCAGCTGCTAGAGGGGCCATGTCTCCCCAGCTGACCTTGGTCAGCATGCCTGGTTGTTGAATAGATGCTTTGCCTTCTTTCTTTCCACTTTGACAGCTCCCTCCCACCTCCTCCCTCTCACCTCTCCACCCATTATACACACTCTTCTTTCAGGCAATTCCTTTTCAGTTTTGATTTGGAAAATTTGTTGAGGCTTGGGAAGGTCTGTTGGTGGGGCTGATCATCATAATAAGGTTGATTGTTAATAATCCTGTATCTGCTTTTTAAACATTAGAAGGCATTACACTCTGTGAGGTGTTGTACTCTAATTTTGTAGTATTGTGCAGTGAGAGACATGTTTTCTACTGGGTCGTAAAGATAGCCAGGAACTTTGACTAGTCCTGATCCTCTCCTCGAAGGAGGAAAGATGCATTAGTCTATGGTGGCAAAGAAATCAGGAGTCTGTTAGCAGACTCCTGATGCTTTGTGACAATAGCTTTGAGTGTACCTAAGTAGTAGCCAGTAGTGGCCAAAATTGTGAAAATCTTTTGGAAAATGTATTTTTGAGGTTTGATGGCTAATAATACCACTTCTTTTTGGAGTAGTACTATGAAATTATATATCAGTGGAAAGATAATTTAATGAAGAATGTAATGCTTGTTTGAGAGAAAAAAGTGGCTTTTTTTGTGGAATTCTAGATTTTAGGCCAAATTCCTGCAGTCTGCGCTGAACAGTCCTTTCAGTGAACTTCGCATTGTATTGCGCCATTTCATCTTGTATACAGCCAGATGATTTTCGGCTGTCACGTAGGCACAGTCTCTTAATTCTTCTATCATCACTTGTTGTTGTGTACCTTTTCCTGCCTTTACCAGTGTGGTTTTGTAGTGACCGAGTGTCCTTATACCTCTTCTAAAACTTAGAAATGCTACTTTTGGTTAAGTTTCCACCAATTTTTCTTCTAATTACTTTAGAACTGTAGCCTTGTTCACTTAATAATACTATTTTACATCAGGTTCTGGGCGGCCAATCAACTCTTTGCACCATTACTTTAATTTTATTACATTTTACAAGCTTACTAAATGAAAGAACACAAAAGACCCCAACCAATTTAGTAGCGATCACATAGCACACTGACAAATGTTCTCCTCTCAGCTTCAATACATAACATCAATAACTGAATCCTACTGTGATCTGATTGGCTCATTGCCAAAGCAAGATACACTTGATTGGCTCTTTAAACACTCATGCTCATTGGCTACAATCAAATATAGGAAAGCTACCTGATATCAACCTAAGCAAGTTGTGCTTCCTTTATTTGGTTATTTGGCAATAACCTTTCATAAATACAAATAATTGAACAAATGCTGCATTATATTCGTGATTAAATTATCTTTCCATTGATATATAATTTTATGGTACTACTCCAAAAAAAGTGGTGCTATTAGCCATCAAACTTCAAAAACAAATTTTCCCAAAAGTTTTCCACAATTTTGACCATTACTGTACTATGGGTATGACTGAACACCTCTTGCAAAAGAGTTGATATTGTGATTCATTGTGGTTGAGTTAATAGAATATTGAGATAATACATTTGGAATATTTAAAAAAGATTTAAAGGCAGATTTGTGAGAGTTTATGTATATATCTCCATATATAGATTACATGATATATCCTACATAACAGGGAAGAAACAGCATATAAAGATTTTTTTTTGCTATAGAGTCTAATATAATGTTATAAAAAATTTGGGAAGAACTCTGAAGCTTTGTGATTTACAATTGAGTTAGTTTCTGCTATATAATCCTAATCTAATCAAATGCATCCAATTTGATCATAATCTAGACTTTCCACATATAATTCTGGCATAGGATTTAGCCAGTGAATTTATTTCTAAGACTAAATCCTATTTTAATCATCTTTTAATGAAGGTAATGCTTAACGTTAGCCTACCCCTTCTGTACTCACTCAACTAGATACTAGGTTGAATGACTGCCACAACCATGCAATATCTCTTCCCTCTTAGATTGAATCAGGTATAGAAACACAGAATGCCTGCAGTTTGGGCACCATCCATGAGAGAAAGGATAGCATTCATTCAAACAAACAGAGGCTTGCAAAGATGAATGTATAAACAGAGTCTTCTGCTTTGAGAGAGAGGTGCCTTTAACATTTCTTTCCTATTTTTCCCCACAATATTTATAATATTCTTCTGAATAACTCAGAGAGAGATTGAAATTTATTTTATACTGGTGGTGAGTGAAGAACATGCTGGAATGCTGGACCTGCCTAAAGATTGTTTATGAAGTAATAACTCATCTCAATTTTCAGCTATTGTTTGTTTCTTTTCCTAAGTGACCACATAAAAGGGATAGAGGAAGCTAAGAAGGAAGCAGATACAAGCGGGGCTTCAAAACGCCTTGCCCTCCTTTTAAAAAAGACGTTTATTATTATTTTCAGTGTCATTCTGGAGCCCAGTGCTGTAAACGTGTCTGCTTGAACCCTTGGCTGGGGGAGGTGGGGTCTGAAACCTTAGACGCCAGAGCTGCTGCTTACTCCCATACAGACAAAGTCCAGGCTACAGGACATAAAGGGAATGAAAACAGCCCTTGAATTGTTTCATTCTGTATTTCAAGTGGTTTATTCTCTCCCCTCCCTTCCTCAATTAATTTTCACCTGGCTGCCTACTGTTGGGTGAAGAGGCCCTGTTATTAGCTTGTTAAAAACAAATGGCATCTTGGAATTGAAGGGAACCACAAAAGTTTCTTATTTCACCCCACCCCCACCCCCCACCATCCTTCTAGTGGGGTGGAGGTGGCTAGCCTTGGCTTGATGCCAGCCTGTCTTTTCAACAAAAAGGGAACCATTCTGAGTTGAAATGCGTAGAGCAGAGTCCAGGTTCAAGGGCTGAAGCCTGCCAGCGGACATGGCCCCTTTGTTACTGATTAATGCTGCAAGCAGTCCAGCTGGTTTGCTCACCTCTGTCTTCAAGCCACCACGCTCCCTTCTTTGCTAAAAAGCAAGATTTCCCACTGCCACTACTTCTGTTTCTCTTGATTTCCTTGTCAAGATGCCTCTCTCCACTCCCTTACCAAACAACAACAGTTTCTTCCCTTTTCTTTCCCTTTCCAGCCACATGAGGGCTGAAGTCTTTTAAATGCATTCTTTGCTTTGCTTGATACAGTGTTTGGAATTTTTGGTTCAGCTTTAGCATCTTCCAAGGAGCGTTGGCCTCTGAATTTCCTTTGAGGCATTTAATAGAACAAAACAGCTTCTTTCAGCCACACTCTGGGAAGTCTGGCTACTTCCAGCCTTTTTCAACCCGAGGAAAGCACAGGACAAGGGAAGAAATTACAGGATCTTTTACTGTAGCAAAGTGTTGATATGCATGGGTGGACTTTGCTCAATAACTAACGTGCTTAGCTTAAAGTGCCAGAATTTGTCACCTTACATTCACTTTGAAGAGATGCAAATTAACGGCATCCTTGAATGTATGCTAGCTGAGGATGAGAGTCATCTGCATTTAGAAATCGTAGCTAAATCTATACCCAGGTTATTCTATATTCTGTATTTTGCCCCCTTTCACTGTATAGACAAGGTTGCTCAGATGGATTAAGTGAAACAAGACATGGTGATTTTTTCTGCATCCATATAATATTTATAACATGTAATAATGTGTGTATTCATTATAGCATAATATGAATCAATAGCATCTTTGAAGGTTAATGCCTTTTGGTTTATGTTAATTTTGTTAAAGGGAGATGGCATTTTGTCAGGGAATTCCAACTGGGACCAGGAAGTTAGGAAGATGGATCCTGAATTAGGGCAAGTCAAGACTAGTCTCAACTCCAAAGAAGTGAAACACTGTGATTAACAAATCCCTTTAGAAATTGAGTTTGAGGTGTTAATCATTTTGGGTCTATAGTGTGCTCTGTGAAAAAGCGCTAGAAGTTCCCTTTGTGAAAATATATTCTGTGACTAGGTATATTTGGGGGGGGGGGGGGAGAAGCCACCAATGTTTCAGGGAAGTTTTGTATAATTCTTTTCCTTCCCCCTAAAATCATTTAAAAATATATTATGAATTATTTTCTGTTATTTTAAAACTCTGTTCCTATAACAACTCCTAAGAGCTATGTTATAGGAACACTTATGTAAAAGGGCTCCACAATTTATCCTAGATAAATAGCATTCCTGTACATATTTAATCTGATCTATATAATGCAATTTTCAAATGCAAGGACAAGAGTGCACTTTTTTTTAACCTCCAGGAGACAATGAAATATTCTCTTTGCTCATGAACTTTCTTTTTCTATTCTACAAGTTAGTCTTTTGTTCTTGTTTTCCCCTAGATTTAAAATACTGGGTATAGCTTTGGTAGCATTTATTCATTAATTGGCATTTGTAAAATGTGTGCAAATTAATTGTGTATATATTTCTCGTTCCACAAAAAAATTCAGAATTTTTTTCCAGATTACCTCCCCTCAGATATTCACATACTTCTGTATTTACATTAAAAGGTCCCTGATTTCATTGGTATCAATAATAACAAATTGAATAAAATGAAAATAATTAAAAATGCCCCTGATGATGGTAGATGTTTGTAAATGTGAAAGCAAAAGGGGAGGAAAAACAGTTTTGAAAATTAAAATGAAATTTAAAAAGTATAGTTGTTACACTGTATGTAATGGAGATATCTTAGTAGCAGTTTTGCATTTTGCTATCTCTGAAAAAGCATCATCAATAACAAAGGTATACACTTCTCTACTGACTTAGTTTATTGAATTAAACCTGAAAATTATGAAGTGTGATTTCTAGGTATGTAGTCAGGAGCTATGATTGATTGCTATTGACTGAAATTTCAAATTGGATTAACTGCAGCAGAGATGAAAATGAGAGTTCAAGTTGTACTGCCTTGACTTAAACCCAGCATTCAAATTTAAATGAATTGTTACACTCTAAATGCATCTATAAAAAGCACCCAAGTACAATAAAAGAAGTGCAATCTTAAATATCAAATATAAATTATTATTTATATTATTTTGGATGCTAGTAAATTTTGATAGCTTGAATATATGCAGGCCAAAACAAACAAAAAAGGGAATAAGGAAAGAACTTTTAAAAGTTAATGAACATTTGATTTCCCTCACACTTCTAAATATCAAATTCAAAAGATTATTGCACAAAATAAAGTTTTGGCATCTTAGCTTTATTTGGTCCCTTTAAATAGATACCCATTTCAAATAGATACCCATTTTCTGACCCAAATTCAAGAAAAAAATTGAAGAAAGACCATCTGAATTGTTTTATAATATTGTAATGAAATTAAGTCCTAAAGACAGTCACAGATTTGTTTCTCAGGGAAACAAATGATCAGGACAACTGACTTTACAGTTGGAACTGTTTTTGATTACAATATTTCTTTTGTATTAATCAGAAATAAAAACACATGTAAATACTTTGCTGTTGGGGTTTATTATCCTTTTGCTCCCTGTCACAACTGCTCTTCCTCAACTTTTAAAACCAGAAAAAGAAAGAATAACTCTTAAATTCTTATTTAAACATTTCTCTCAAGCTGTTACTCCGGAAATAAAAAATGTGCAGTGTTTGCTTATAGCAGAATCAGAGTTTATCTTTTGAAATGACACCCTCTCAAGTATGGAGTCGGAAGTGTGTTAATGTTTTGAGGTATGCAGTAACAGGTCTGGACCAGACAGAATATATTTTAAACTAAAAGGAAACAAGATACTGTGTGTTTTTAATTTTTAAACCATGTTTTATAATTACAGGTCTCTTCTGCATCTGTTTCTCTTGTAACTTTTAAAAAATGCTTTCAAATGGCAACCTTGAAGAAAAGCTACACTTAAAAAAAAAAGAGACCAATTTAAGTTTGATGACCGTAATCGACCAAAGAAACTCTTTGTGCCAGCTGTGAATGAAAAATGTTCTTATTGGATTGTGTTCCTTATCTTAAAGATTTGAGAAAAAAATCTCCTCTTTCTCCTTTTTTATAATTTTCAAGCCTCAAAGAAAAGCATCTGGAGAAAGAAAAAAAAACTTTTGCAGCTGCCAAAGCCAAACTATATTGAATCCCTGAGGTCTCGTTTATAACAAACTAACAAGATAGAATCTTCCTTTGAATGTCAGTAAATACAGCTAAAGATCACAAAACTGTTCATAATTGTTCATGTCTAAAGCTAGAAAATAATATTAAATTAACATCTATAGTATACTTTTCAATTTTAGTTGATGTTTGTTATGATGTGGAAATGACAATATCAGATATAAGGTAGCAGTTTAAAAAGTTTCACTTATTTTATTTTTCAAAATCTTCATTCTGTAGAAGCAGATTTTGTTTTACTATGTTGGTGGTGTAGCTATCTGGCAAAAGCTGTCTAGCTAATAAAATTATCTTAATGAAACGTTTAGAAGAAACAAAACCTGCTATGGCTTTTGCAATATTTTCTGCATAGATTTTAGCCTTTGCAGATATCATCTGTGTGCTATATTTCCCAAGTCTGTTATTATTTTTTTTAAATGCAAAGATTAACTTGAAATCTCCTAGCCAGTTCAAGAACATGCTATTTAAATCTGTGTCTTTATCACAAAGTGATGATAGCAAGAAGAATTATTTATAATTTCATTATATGCATTGATTCAATTTTTCTGATAAAAGAATTGAGACTGAGAAATTATGATTTTCCTAAAGTCATCCCATGTGCACATAAATGAAAATTCATTCCTCAAATTTAAGTTTAGATTTCATAGTAGTTTCTATGCCACCCGTCATCTTAAAGGTTCAATTTCATAGTAGTTTCTATGCCAGTCATCTAGAGCCAGAAACTGAATGATACCCAGTGAGGCTGAAATTCCCAGAAGTAGAATTTTACCCAGAAGTACCATACAGAAAATAAAAGAAATCCATTTCAAGTAGTGTCATGATAGTTTGAAATGTGCTGAAGTTAAGCAGGAAATAGTTTTGCTCCAGTTTTTGTGCACTTTTTTTTTCATGTGATCGCAGAGATCCAGAACTGTTTTTATTTAAACTGTCACAGAGCTCTGGTATGGTAGTGTCTTTTGATGAACATCACAGTTTTCAAAATAGCATATATTTACAGTGTAGAGCTGTTTCATGGAATCCATCTTATGTGCCTGGCTGTTTTAAAGAATACCTAAGCTTTGTTTTGTTCAAATTCAGTCTATGACAGAAGTGATAGCATTCCTCCTGTTTTCTTAAAAAGTTATTTTGAATATAGCAGGAGAGTATAGCATAGTGGGCAGCTAATGCTTATAGCATTTCTCGCTTAGCTTACTTTTAGGTTCACTGCTTTGTTGTTGTCACTGCTGTTATCTCATATGCATACCATCTTTGGAGCATCTATGAAAAATTGATTTCCTATGACTTCTTCATTGTTCTGAAAGGTTGTACATCTTTAACGAGAAAGGGGAGGATGAAAGTACAGCCTGTCTGCTTAAAAGCGAAAGGCAGCCAAAAGCAGGCAAGGTGACACCTTTTTATTGGATTACTTTTTGCTGGTGAGTGGCCAAGATTTCAAGCATCACAGATCTTATGTTCTGCTGAATAATTGAATTTAAATATGTCTTTTAAAATGCTAGCTTTGATGCTCAAAGAATAAATTAGCACAAAGAAGTAAAAATGACATTAAAAAATAGGAACATTATCCTTTGGGATTAATCCCAGGAAGATGTTCCATTTTTGGGTGCTTCCCTAGATTCCCTTGTTTTAACTGGATTACGTTGGCCAAGAATTCACTAAAATATCTATGGAAACAATAATCAACGCAGTAATCAGGGTGATAAAGTTAGGAATAGGTTATGTAACATCGTGTCCTATTATCTGCTTATTTAGCCCTGCAGTTGTTTGCCTGTGAAAAAACTGACTTCTTCCTCAGGCAGCAAAATGATTGTGTCGGCTATTAACTGAGACAAACCAGAAACAGCTAATAAAATAGACAAACTGAGGCAAGGGTTTGATTGAAGGAATGTGGAATCAATGTCAGGACTGGCAATACTGCTAGTTATACATTGGGAAATTCCAAGCTCAAATCTTGTCTGAGTTGTGAAGAATTAGGAGAATTTTGAACTCACTTGTATTTGTAATAATTCATCATTTTGGGCAACTTACCGTAGTACTTCTTTGATTTCAGTTACAGATGTAAATGCAACTACCTTAGCTGTAGTATAGTGGAATTCACAAGAAGGCGGAAGCAGTATTTATTTTATCCCCAAGTAAATAGTGTTGAGATTATGACAAAGAGGAGTTTTAATAGACCCAGTAAAGGTTTTAGAAGAGCATCTTTTTGACTTCTTTCAACATTCACTGCAGGAAGTAAGTTTCACATCATAGTGTGAGTCTTAACATTTTCTTTTACTAACAGAATCTGGAGATGTGCATTATCACTGTATCAGCTCATGCCTGATTTTTTAAATCTGTAACATGACTACAGTACCACTGTCATACTGCTTCCTAATCTGCAGTATGATTTTTTAATCAGCAATATGACTACAGTATGGTTGTCATAGTTTCTCATACTGTTGTCCCATAATTTGTATTGTGATTCCAGAATCAGTGCTCAGTCAGCAGCTCATTGTGAAATAGCTTTTCTATAGTACAAGGCTAACAATTCTATATTTCAAGGTTGTTGAACTGATTGCTGAGATGCTGAATGCCACCACATAACAAAAGTACTCTTTAAAATTGCTGTCTTCCTTGGTGCTTCCATAAGGGCAGCAACTTAGCATGGTTGTCATAAATAGCTTCTCTGAAGAATTAGATCTTAAGCCCTTCTGTCTTAACAGCTGGAAGTAATGCTCTACTTGTGTGTTGATCCCAGCCTTTGATGCCAGTTGGAGATATGGCTTCCATTTTTACCAGCTGTGCCCTCACTCTTCCAGCACCCTCCAGATAGCAGTTCTGGGATCCTCCTGGTAAGCATTAAAAAAAAGCCAGTTTTGCTTTCTGTCATGGGTGTTACAGGGTGATATGGTTCCATATGCATAAAGCAAAAATCTCAATGTTATTATTATTGCTCTTGTTAACATAATAACAATAGAGCAACAACAAAAGCAATAAGTCATGTGGGCTAAATACCGGTATATGTAAAACAAGATATTTCATTCAGGGGGAAGAGGGCTTGCTGAAAGGATCCTATTGTATAAAACTTGGAACATGCAAAAAAACTAATAGACTAGATAGGTAGGATTATATGAGCAAATTATAGGTTAGGTATGGTTGAATGAATCCAGTAACATATTTGTAAACCTCGATTTAGAATTAGCACTGTAAAACATCCCAGAAAATTATTGCATATTTAATAAACCATATTTTATTCAACAAGCCATGGATAACGTGTATATTAGCATGTTGTGTGATCCTACTGATTATGCATCTCCTTTTTCTATTCATTCATTTGGGAGAACAAACATTGTGACCTTTGCTCTCTAAATGTCTTTGAAGTGTGGCAACTGTTTGTTGATAGGTTTCAGAAAATAAAAAGCCAAAAGATCTATAATCAATCAGACTCACAGAAAAAAAGTTCAGTTGTAGCAAGGCCTTTCCTTTCTTAAAAATGTTTTTGTCACCAAAGCTTTTTAATTTTTCACTTTCTGTGTCTGCTGGGGCATTTTCAGTTAATTGTATATTGTATTAAGTACAATACAAATTTGCTCATTTAAAAAAACATTGGTATTGTTTTTCCCATGCTCCCATGTTTATGTCATGAAGTTAGTTTCATCTCTTTCTTTTGTCCATGTCAAATAGACAACATGCGTCTTCTACCTACAGAGGTAGGCAGGTTTTTGCTATATAATTGGTCATGAATCTTTAAGTAAGCTTTGATGATCTTGAAAGTCATTCTGTATTCTGGCAGGTTGTTCTTCTCCATTTGTTAAATGTGCATTCTCTTCATTTCTAACCCAGTTCTTTAGTTGATATGAGCTACTTTGAAGGACAGTAATTAACAATTGGGATAAAATAGAATAAATAATGAAGAGACATAATTTATTTGTACATGTATCCATGTTATTCTGCTTGGTAAAAAAACTTTGTGGAAATCAGACACTATTCTATATTGACTGTGGCTGCTTCTCACACAATGTACAACTGGCAGTGGCTCAGTTGTGTCACTGTTTAGGTGATTGCAAAAGCTGAAATGTTGGCCAAAATGTTGAAACCAAATGTATGAGAATTGTATCCATGAAATTACAGGAAGTAATATGGGAAAATTGAGAAAGAGATTGAGTTTGATAATCACCCAAAGGGCATAATTAATTTTTATGATTATGCAGATAATGTGGAAAAGAAGGTGGAGATCAGGACTTAAGTTTGCCATGTTTGTGGGAACTTTAATTATGAGTGAAACCATGACATCATGATAGAGCTAAGAATTCTTTCTAAGGAAATTTTGTTACCACAGACAAAAATATATCTGTATTGAAAAGGCTATTTTCTGCATAAAATAACATCGGACAAGTTTATGTATATAAACCTAACTCAGTGAGTACAGGTATTTCTTGATTTAGAACAGTTAATTTAGTGACTGTTACAAGGCTACTGAAAAAAGTGACTTATAACCATTTTACACACTTAAAACCTTTCTTTGATTATGTAATCAAAATTTACATGCTTGGCAACTGACTCTAATTATGACAGTTGCAGTGTGCCAGGGTCATGTGATCAACATTTGCAACCTTTTGACAAGCAAATAAATGGGGAAAGCCTGATTCACTTGTGTTACTAATTTATCAACTGCATTGACTCACTTAACAATTGTGGCAAGAAATATAAAATGGGGTAAAACTCGCTTAACAAATGTCTCACTTTGGGCTCAATTACGGTTGTCAGTCAAGTAATGTATGTGTGTTATCTGAGGCACATAAGCCTCTTTGTGAGGGAGATGAGTGGTTAATAAGTGATATACACACACAGATAGACAGACATACAGAGATATATATACATACATACACCTGTATATATCAGACTTATTAACCATCCATCTCCCTCACAAAGGGGCTTACATGCTTCATGACAGGCATTATAGACTCATGAACTTTTAAGGATTTATCAAATCCAATTGGAAGGATATGCACAATGTCATTTTCTTGTACTGCTGTTTGCATGATTAGTGCCAAAGGGAGGAGATTAGAAAAATTAAAGGCACAAAGAGATCCAGGATCACTGGCTATAGGTAACATTATTTAATAGTATATCACTAGGCAAAGTCCTGTTGATTGTTTGCCAAAGAATAGATAACCAATATGCCTTTTTCTGCAAGTTAGCTTGGAAGAAGCGTCAGAACTGGCAGTTTCAATCAGCCTACTTCATAGGAACTATTTTTGTGGAGTCTTCTGAGTGCATATTTTTGATGAGTGAGCAATTGGGGGCATAGATAAACCAAAGTGTCCATCCGTCTTGTGTGGGGTGACTGTTAAAATATTATGTAGGGTACCCACAACACCAACCTAAATATTGTTAGCTTTTAGATATTTCAGCTTTATTAGTAGCATAAAATATTTGTATACTTGTTTAATTGGACAATTCAGAAAAAGTACTGTGGAATTCTGTAGTGAATATCATTAAAATACCTTAATTCTTTCTTAAATTCAGGCAAATTTTTTGCAGTCTAGTGCAAAGAGATATATTAAACATGGTTAAATAAATTATATTTACTTTGGGTAGTTTCCTGGTGTAGGAGAAAAAATTGTTGGCTGTTTTAAACTTACTCATTTCTCCAGATTTGCTTCCTACCTGTTCTTGAGTGCGTGCCCAGAAATAGTACTTTTGTCAAACGAGTGGATTATGCCAACCAGCCGTTGCTTCTGCCAACTAAGCTCTGTATTGGAAAACCCAGCACTTTTCCCCCAACAGCAGCAAGATATTCTTTTCCCGCTTCCAGTTAACAAAAGAAACGAGGATATAGAACTGAGGGCATTAAAACCTGGAGAAAGGAAAATGTGATATTGGCATTTGATCAGACTCGTTGACAAAAATTTGAATGTGGATTATGGCCTTTTCCCATCCTGCTTAAGGACAATGCTTGTGTCAATTTTGGAGCTTGAAAAAGCAATAAGACCCAACAATACCTCTGTTTCCTTTGCTGTCCTATATCTCCCTAGAGAAGTGGAGAAATTGGTGTTTGACTTGCAAATAATTTTCAGAGTCATAAGCTGATGGTGATTAAAAGCTCTTGGTATAATATAGTCTTGCTTTTGCTTGGTTTCAGCAAGCTCTGTGTTTGCTTGTAATGTCTACATCAGCTATGTTTCATGTAGATTATTGCAGAATATATTGTTTTGTGCAGTTGACCTTTTCCTATGACTCTACTCACGTACTGTTTTACTTCCGGATTTCTTTCTATTAAAATATATCCATATCTATATTACAGTAGGATTTTTCTTTGAAGTAAGGAATCCCACTTTGGAATCCTTACAGCATTTGCAACCTCCTGCCACTTCTAAAGGGAATAGTATATTTTTTGGACTATAAGATGCACCGGTATATAAGATGCACCAATATTTAAAAGAGGTAAGCAAGAAAAAAAAGTTTTTTCCCTCCCTGGCCCCCACTCTACAAGACTCCCAAACCCTCTGTGCATCCTGTTTTTCACAAAAGCAGGGCGCGCATAAGGTTTGGAAAGCCTGCATAGTGCTCCTGATGGCTGGGGAGGGTAAAAACTTGTGGGGGGTTTGGGAGGCCAAAAACGGGCTCATTTTTTTGCATGCCCCATTTTTCACAAAAGTGGGGTGCATAGGGTTTCAGAGGCCTGCATAGTGCTCCTGGGGACTGGGGTGGGAAAAATGTGATGTGGGGGAGGTTTGGGAGGCCAAAAATGGGATGTTTTTCCCAAAAATTGTGTTTTTCCCTCCCCACAGGAGCACTCTGCAGGCCTCCCAAAGCCACTGTGTGTCCTATTTTTTGCAAAAACGGGCTACATGGGGTGGGGCTTTGGGAGACCAAAAATTGCTGTATTTGGTATATAAGATGCACCAACTTTTCCACCCTCTTTTAGGAGGGAAAAAGGGTGCCTTATACTCTGAAAAGTACAGTAATTATTCTGTTTAGTGCAGTCTACCCTACCCTGTTCACTCTGGATGGATAGGAACTACAGCTTCTAGAGTTTCCAGCCATGTTCTCCATGGCTGGTTTATCTTGTTTCAAATTCTGCAGCTTTAGATGACCTTAGAAAAAGTTTTACAAGAAGACATTGGCAAACGTCTTTCATATTGTTGGTAACAATGTACATGAATTTACTGTATCCATGGAGTCACCAGACAGTGAGTTGAATGGGAAGTCTTCCCATTCTCTTTAAAATAAATGGAGGATCTCACTAGGAGAGAGATCTGTGTTTTGTAGATCTGATTAATATGTTTAGGCAACTATTCATTTGGTTATTTTTTCTTAATAATGTCACTACAATATATCTTAGGCTAAGAAATGAGGACATGTAAGTTACAGGATAATTTTTAGTTAACTGTATAGTTAAGGGAATCTGAATCATCAATATATTTTCAATTTATAAATAGACATATGTAAACTAATTTTAATATCGTGGACATTTTTTAAAAGTCATTTTTTCCTAAATTACAGTAATTGTTTATTACTTATATGATTTTCCTCCATATCTGAATTAATGTAAAACTCTTCTAAAGAGATCAGTCCTCACTCTTTCATCATTTTGCTATCATCTTATCTAATACAGTAGGTATTGTTTTACTATTAAGAGATACCATGAATTAAGGTAGTCAACACAACTGCTTGTCCTGATTATTATACATACCAAATCTTATATTGATCTTGTAAAAAAATCAGATTCCTAAATAGATCTTAATTGAATGTGGACATCTTGGAAAGTTGCAGTTGGCTGTGACTTTCTTTAATAATTCATTTTCCCTGCATACAGAGCAATTTTATAAAAAAAGATTTATGCTCTGATTTTTTAATATTATTTCCTTGGTATATTTCTTTCCTGTTATATAGTGACCTGGATAATTGTGAGATTTACTTTATTATATCATTTTTTTCTGTTCAGATCCTGATGTTTTAAACATTTTATGTTTCTTACATACCATATTTTTCGGAGTATAAGACACAGCTTAGTTTTTGAGGAGGAAAATAGGGGAAAAAATCTGCCTACCAGGTATTCGTCTGGCTAGCTTCCTTAGTCTGGTCAGCTTCAGCCCATTAGTTTGCTGGTTTTATGCTTGTGTGCATGCTTTTTATTCCCTGCTTGGGGTTAAAAACAGCTTCTAAAGCACAGCTGAGAGGGAGCAGCAATGAGAAAATCAGGCAAAGCACAGAGATCTCTTCACTGGCTGGTGCCTTGTTAGGGCTTAAAAAGAGCTTCTAAAGCACATCTGAGAGTCAGAGGGAGCAGGCAAAGTGTGGAATATCGCTAGCGCGTCATTAGGGCTGGAAAAAAGCTTTGAAAAAGCTACATTCGGAGTATAAGACATAACCAAATTTTCAGCCTCTTTTAGGGGGGAAGAAAAGTGTGTCTTATACTCTGAAAAATACTGTAGTTAAAAAAACCACTTATTCATAATTCAGATATGGATATATGCAGTTAGTTAACAAGAGTAAAGAATAAAGAAGAGAGAATGAGAAAGAAGACCCAGTAACCTTTCATTTTAACCAGAGCATGTTTACTTAGGTTTCTACATAACTTTTTAATGAGTCAGTTATTTGCTAGAGATTATCGTTTATTGCTAACCAACTTTATGACTTCAAAAAGTAAAAATTTATTCTTCTCTTCCCTTCCATTAAGCCTTGGAAAATGCTTGATAACTTTCATATTTCATGGCAAAGAAATTAAACAAAACTCAAAGTTTATATATTATGATTTCCCCAAATTTCTGGTGGGAGTACTTTACAATAGAAATGACAGATCCACAGAGGCTTTCCCTACCAGTTTGTTTAATTATATCAAACAATGATATAACCCTCAGTAGAAACCAAACCTCTGCTAAATCCAGTTTACTTGCATATTGAATCATAAGGAATAACTAGCCCAGTGTAATGTATAATAACAATCTTTATTAAATTAGCAATTTGAAATGCCACTGTTCTTTTTTATTGCAAATACTAATATGACTGCATACTTTCCTCTTATCACTCATTAAATGCTTGAAGGAGGGATTGATTTTTGTTAGGGGAAAACAAAAACCTAGGAAGCTGTTTAGAATGCTAAATTGGAAGACTATTGATGATTTTGTAATCAGATCTTGCTCATCTTTTTAAGAAGGCTCATAGTACTTAAATTGAAATGCCATGTACCGTCTCAAAATGAGGGTTAAAAGGGCTACTTTGTTGAAATTAATTAAAGCCCTCCTCAATTTTTTTAAGCTCAGTGACATTTTAGAAACTTGGTTTGAAACACAAGAGACCACAGAAAAATGTGGTTTTTTTACATTTGGCATAAAGCTGGGAGCTATTTGAGTATATACAGTTTCACTTGAAGACAAAGCAAAACAGAAACTCACTGGCATTTATTTTACTAAGATGATAAAAATGAACTGAACATATCCTTTCTCATGCTGGACTATTGTCTGACCTCGAAACAAATAATGCTGCTGTATTTATTTATTTTTTACCTTAAAAAGGGGGGGAAAGTTTTTAAACACTCTTGGTTAAGAAATAAATCTGGCTTCTCTGCTGACTAACCAGTATAATACCTTCCCCTGAACTTTGGTTAAAAAACTCATTCACTACTACATCTCAAAACTTGATGTCAACAGGATGGCACATGGAGTACAAAATTAGAAATCTGTTAAAAAGAGCTGGATTTTATGATTCATATAAACAATTAAGTAATACTTCCAGTCAAGGAATAACATAAATGATATGCTGTTTTGTTTTTCTTTGGATGTGTGAGGAAATGTCTGTCAAAAGTATTAAGATTTTGCTGTTATCCGTGGTAAAAATTGGCTCACCTTGTTCTACCTCTTGGGAAGAAATTTTAATTCAGAAGGCTTTTCAACACAGGAAGTAACTACTATTTCATAAATATTTAAAACTTTTTTTCTAGTGATAATAATTAGGCTCTTTTAAGGTTCAGGTTATCTTTAATGGCTGCTTTTTGTCTGTGGTTGATTTATGCATTTGATCTTTTTATTCTACATTATGTTGTTTTGAATGTACTTTCTGGTAAGTTGTTTTGAATATTTACAAAGCTACTGAAAAAAAAATTAAACATTTATATAAGAACAAAGAGAAGTAAGAAGTAGTAAGATAGACACATTGACTAAGGGAATTATCCCTTATATAATTTAAAATAAATACAATTGAAGTCATTGGTAATTGGTGTGTATTTGGAACACTTCCCTCGATATACAAGATTTAGAATTCATCTGTGTAGCACACTTGTTCTGGCTGTTATTGCCAACCTCTGATATCTTTTGGAACATAGGCTTTCAGTAGTTCACATAGTGTGGTAAACCATGGTTAACCATCTGTTATTACATAACCCACATTTGAAAGGGTTTGCACAATTTGCTGAGGAATAAATAATTATTTACAAATCACAATGCAAAGGTTCACATTGCAACCTAAGTTAAATCATTCAACTTATTATGGCTTTATTGTGTTATCTTCAGATCGAAAAGAACCTAAATATAACGTATTTTTAAAGCCAAGACATCCTGCCATTAAAAATCACACTGTAAAAATACTTGGCAGTGAAAAGTTAGCAAAGTGTAGGTTAATCACTTCAGGGTGGAACTGATGTTTCACTTGACAACTGTTTTCAAAGCTTTTCGGTTAAATCAGTTTCTAGAATATTTAGGTAGCATGTAGCATGTTGTCATTTTCCATCAAATTAGGGAATAAAGTCTTTTCTTCATTCCCCTAGTAGTTCTTTTAGACTCTGAAATCTGTTCTGGAGTATTTGTCAGAGTAGATTTCAGGTGGAAGTTAGACAGTTTCTTTTTCTTTACATATTTTATTATTTTGAAGGGAAACTCTGCAAAAATAGGAAACTGGTTGCATGCTGCCCAGAGTCACTTGTTTTGTGAGATAGGTGGCTATATGAATTTGAGAAGTAAAAAATAAACATCTGACATCAGCTAAGAAGGGTTATTCTCCCTTGGGCTGCTTAGAGAGTCCAAAGCAGTGGACGATAACTAAGTCCTATTGGCCAGAGACTGGGTTAAAATTTGCATACTAGTTCCTCCTCTTCCTGCTGCCTCCATTGTAGTCCAGTTCATTAACTCAATCAGGCCTATAGAAACTTAATTTCTATCAGCTCCACTATTTTTGGACTCTCTCAGCATTTAAATTGGAAATTCCCTCTACAAAACCTCAGGAAAAGGAAAGAAACATCATCCAAGGGGACAGGCAGCCATTACGCATGTTCTGCGGCCACCGTGGCAGCGCGGCACTTTAATATCAGCTGTTCGACGCTTTTGGGACTCCTGCCCACCATCTTGAAGCGTGCAAGCAACCGTGAGTCGCAACGTGGCAAGGGCCATTCTGCCTGGCCTTGCATTTTTCCCTAGGGCCATTGCTTAAATCGGAGGGTGTTTTCAGAGATGTATTGCCATTCTCGCTCACCTCTGACTGTCTCAAAGTGCGGCCTTATTCAATTAGGGGTCGTTTCGTTGACTCTGTGCCATTTTGAATTTTGGGCCTACCACATACAGCTTATTTTCCGGCCACCATTTTAAGAGTTACTGATAGCACAGGCCTTACTACTATACAAGTCAATTATCTTTGACTACTAGTAGTGATTTCAAAATCAACTCAAAATACCATGGCTGATCAAAGCAGATCTCCCTCTCCTACCAGCAATCCTTCTGCAGAAACCCCCCTTAGTAAGGGGCAGATCCAAAACCAAGGCAATATCTTCCAAGAATAAATCAGTGAGACATTCTAATACAGCTACTGATAAGGATGCATTAAGGAGAGACAGAGTCTTGGAGAAACAGTTTGCCAAGTCCCAAAAGATAGCACAGGGAAGCAGGGACATCAGTCCTTCCAGCAGTGTCGAATCACACATTCCTCCACCCGTTATTACTTCAGCTCAGGTTCTTAACCCCGCAAACTATGATTGGTCTCCAAATCCTTCTCATGAGGCACAAGATGACAACATTCTGCCTATGGATTCTGCAGACAGTATAGAATTAAGACCACACAGGGATTCCCAGTGTAAATCCTCAAGAGTGCCTGCCACATTTACTCCCACTGCAGCGGACCTATGCACAGATGAGTCTCCATCTCCTTCCCTACCATGGGATGTTCAAGATCTGATCACTCAATCCATTTCCCAGGGTATTGATTCTGCTCTTTTGCAACGCGGCATAAACAAAACATCTCAAAGCCATTCCAGATGTACTTCTGCCAGTCCCTTCCATGCCCAGGACTATCGATCTCCCTCTCCCTCTCACCAGAGTGAGATGTCCTTCACGGGGGAGGAGGAGACCTTTCATTACACCTTCTCAGACGATGAAGAAGCTTCCTCTGACAATCCTCCTTCCACCACCCTTTTCAAGGCAGAACAATTCAAGATTCTGCTCCGTAAAGCCAAGGCTGCTGCCAGCCTGGGAGCCATCTCTGGCACAAAAGAAAGTACATCAGTTCCGCAAGATCCTACGTGCCCTCTATTCACTGAACCAGTTACGGATCAGGATGCCATCCCGTCTCCCAAAAGTTTCATCAATGTCATCCAGCGCCAATGATCACAACCGGGCGCACTTGTAGTGCCCAGCGGTATGGACAAGAAATTATATACTATAGAGAAACAACTGGAGGACTTACTGGTCCTTCTTCCAGTTGAGGGGCCAGTGGCAAATCTAGCTTCCTCTAGCGTTCTTCCATCATACACAGCAGACGAACTACAAGCAGAAGACAGAAGGGCCGAAATGGCTACCCGCAAAACCCACCAAGCAGCCTCGTGGGCCATTCGCTCAGCCACAGCGGCCTCTTTCTTCACCATAACTTCACTTCTCTGGCTGCGACAAATACAGAAGAGAGCCTCCCCTGGGGATGCACGCCTCCATCAATATCTACTGAAGCTCATCGCGGCAGCCAAATATTCTGCAGACACCACCATCAACTCAGCCAAGTTTGCTTCCAGAGCATTGGCATCAAACATCATATCTCGTCACCTTTTATGGCTGAGACATTGGCAGGTGGATATGAAAGCCAAGTGGAAATTGGCTTTAGCTCCTTTCAAAGGGGATTCATTGTTTGGAGAGGCTCTCACCTCAGCCCTAATCAAAGACAAGGACAAGCAAAAAGTTCTCCCTCAAGCTTCCAGGAGATCAGACCGGAGAGCCTCTTCTCTCCCATACCGCAGACCGAACTTCAGACAACAGGATTATGGATACTGTTCCTCTTTACAACAGAGGCCCTCCCAGCAGTCTTGGGACAGGTTTTCAGACAGACAGTCCTTTCGAGACTACAAACGTCAATTCCAGTCACGGTGGCCCTTTTGAGGCTCCAACAACAACGCCAAGTCTTTCCGCAGAGGGAAATAACTCATGCAATTCACAACACATTGGAGGGAGGCTCGCCAACTTTCTAACGCAGTGGCACAACACCACCTCAGACTCTTGGGTCATTCAAACAATTTCCCTAGGTCTGACCCTCGAGTTCAAGTCCTCACCCTCCTCACCGTTTCATACACTGTCTCGTTCCGCAAAATATCTTCAAGAGACGTCAGATGTCGACAGAAATCCAGCATCTCCTGTCTACCCAGGCCATAGAACCCGTCCCACCCATATACAGAGGATCAGGTTTTTACTCAATCCTATTCCTGGTGGAAAAGAAATCCGGAGGTTGCAGGACCATATTGGATTTAAAGAAATTAAACACATCCAATACCGGCATTTCAAGATGCAATTCCTTCATACCATTTTGGGAAGTATTTGACAAGGGGACCTCCTGACCTCTCTGGACCTTCAGGAGACCTACCTTCACGTACCCATCAGACCAGCTCACCGCTGGTTCCTCAGATTTTGCTTCATAGGACATCACTTCCAATACCGCACACTACCATTCGGTCTCTCCTCCGCTCCACGAGTCTTCACCAAGATCCTGGACATAGTGGCAGCTCACCTCAGAACAAAATCAATTCCCATCCAATGTTACCTGGACGACATACTTATCCCGTCAGCATCAACTCTTCAAGCCCACAATGACCTTCATTTCACCATCCAAACTCTAGAAGCTCATGGATTCATAGTCAATCACAAGAAGAGTCATTTCCATCCTTTCCTCAAAATAGTACATCTCGGGGCATGGATAGACACCCTCCGATGCCAGGTCTTCCTCTCTCATGAACGTCTCCTCAATCATTCCTCAATCAGGAAAGTAAGACATCGGAAACAGGTCCCTGCACTTCAATTGTCCCAATTACTTTGCAAAGTGATCTCATGCATTTCTATAGTACCATGAGCTCGTCTCCATTCATGCCCTCTACAATGGCTATACTGTTCCAACCATCCAATCCAGATACTGGCCAAAACGAAACAATCCCTGTCATGGTGGCTTTCCCCAGCCCTGGAGAAGGGCTGTCTATTCAAGGAACCACATCGAATCACGGTGATATCAGACGCCAGCCTCTTTGGATGGGGAGCCCATTGCCAAGGACAGATGGCTCAGGGCCATTGGTGTCAGCAAGACCTTTGTAACAACATCAATTGGCTTGAGCTCAAAGCCGCTCGATTGGCACTCAAACACTTCCATCACTTCTTGAACTACCACCACATCCTATTAATGACGGACAACATGACTGCCAAAGCCCATGTGAATCGCCAAGGGGGCACTCACTCCCAGGCTCTGATGCGAGAGGCTCAGGAATTGGGGACCTGGGCAGAGACTCACCTGAAGTCCATATCGGGAGTCTCCCACATTCAAGCAGACTGGATCAGCCACAGCACCATAGACTAATCAGAGTGGCAACTGGATCCATATCTATTCAAACTCATAACGGGCAAATTTGGACTCCCACAAGTGGACCTATTTGCCACCCTAGTCAATGCACAACTTCCTCGGTTTTTCACATGGTTCCAGTGTCAACATGCAGAGGGAACAAACGCACTTTGATGCCAATGGCATCCAGCTCTACTCTACACCTTCCCTCCAATTCCCCTCATATCCAGGGTCATCAGGAAGATGTTGGAAGAGGAAGCGGAATTGATTCTTGTGGCTCCACTTTGGCCCAGAAGAAGTTAGTTCGCGGATTTGATGGATCTTTCCATAGAACATCCATGGAAAATTCTGCCACACCTCATATCTCTCAGACAGGGTGCCATCATGCATTCGGAGCTACAGTGGCTCCAACTGCATCTGGAGATAGAGCGGGAGATATTGAGATCTGAGTGTTTACCTTCAGACATAATCACCACCATTTTGGCAGCGAGAAGACCTTCCACCACTCGAATATATGAAGCGACATGGGCAGCCTTTCATAACTGGTGCTCTGGCAACAAAGTTTCTCCACTCAACGCCACGATTCCACAGGTTCTCGCTTTCCTGCAGGGCGGACTTGGTAAGGGACTTGCCACCAACACCTTACGTCACCAAGTGGCAGCTTTGTCCACTGTCATACATTGCAAAGGCGTCCATTCACTCGCTCACCCAAAAGAATCCGTGGATTCCTCAAAGGTGCTGCCAACCTCCGACCCGTCACCATCAACCAATGTCCTTCATGGGATCTGCCACTGGTCCTGCAAGTTTTCACTGAATCACCCTTTGAACCTTTAGGTTCCATCGCCCTCAAGTTCATGACCTTCCAGGTGTCATTTCTTGTAGCAATCACCTCTGCAAGGCGCATATCTGAGCTTGCAGCTCTGTCAGTCAGGAAGGACCTTTGCATATTTCACTCTGATCAAGTTGTTCTACGACTGGATCCATCCTTCCTTCCCAAGGTTAACTCCTGGTTTCACTATTCCCAGGAGCTCATCTTGCCGGATTTTTGTCCAAGACCAAACCATCCCAGGGAACGAAAGTGGCACCTTCTGGATGTCCGCAGGGCTCTGCGTAAGTACATAGACAGAACTGCATCTCTTTGCAAGACGGAGTCACTTTTTATCTCCTTTCAACCAAATACACTAGGCCGAAATGTATCGCCTAGCACTATTGGACATTGGCTCAGATCATTGATTTCTTTGGCCTATGAACATCAAGGTCGTTCTCGTCCTTCTCATATTATGGCGCACTCAACCAGAAGTGTAGCAACAACAGCAGCCTGGTCCACCCAGGCTTCCATCCAGGACATTTGCAAAGCAGCAACATGGTCACCGCCTTCGCCGTTCATAAAGAACTACTAAATTGACATATTTGTGTCATCTGAGGCTTCGTTTGGATGCAGAATTCTTCAGCAAGTTCTTCCTGCTGCTGGGGTTCTGGAACGCTCTGAAGCCCACCCTAGGGTTATTTAGCTTGGGTATATCCCACTGCTTTGGACTCTCTAAGCAGCCCAAGGGAGAATAAACGTTGTGCTCACCTGAACGTTGTTCTCCTTGGGCTACGGGAGAGTCCAATCCCTCCCTAGTAGTTGATGTTGGGCTGTTCCGGGTTTGCATTTGTTTCTTGTTTAAATTTCATTCATATAAAAATTCATATAAGGATAGGTAATATAGTATGCAAATACACATTATTTTGAAAAAAAATCTTAGACTTTTAAATAAGTTTGGACCATAATATAGAAACATTGTCCTACCATCCCTCTTTCCATTTTTTTCTTTTGGTGCATGGTTTTTGTTGCCATTACAGATTAGATCTCTTTATCACTTTGCCTCTTCCCAGTCCTTTTGATACAGTGGGTTCCAGGAACTGAAAAAAAGTGCTAGAGCCTGTCCCAGTATAAGTGAAATAGTAGCTGACTTTTTGCCACACTTACATGGCTGTATCAAAGGCTGCATCTCCATGCACAGTCATTCTTCTTTGCATTTTGCCCAGTAAAAGCAAAGTGGCTGTGCTGGAAAAGGCTTCTGAAGCAATGGGCCGGATTGGAAAAAGATGTGGATAGCCTAACAATTAAAAAAACAGATGGTTTGTAACTGTTCCTGTGCATGGCAAAGTGATTCCTTTAAAGGATTTGCAAACCCCTACTGTTTATTCCAGGTTTTGTTCTCTGATCTTGTGGGGGTATTGTAAGATTCTATTGGCTGAAATAATGCTTTGCTTGAGCTAACTGTGAACCTTAAAACACATTCAGAATTTAATGTGGCATACAAATGTTCTTGCAAATGCATAGAAATTACACTATGGATAAATTGATGTTGAGAGGGCTCTGCATTCTGAAGAACACTATGTCATTCTGCTAATTTAAGTTTAAATTGCTACCTCCAAAGTCTTTATATGTGCTTATGAGTCTTATTTACTCCCATCTCATAGCTGGTTTTTTGATTGATTTATATCCAGTACATGTTATCAATGAAACTGCTTTTTAAACTCCATCCTCAACTCTAATGTACCCAAGGCTTTGAATATTTACCCAGGTCCCTAAAGTAGTAGTGAATCTTGGTTGGTTGTTTATATGCTTTTATGATAGGAAATTAAAGTTTAATAGATCTGTGAAAACTGTAAAGTGTAGAAGTTTGTGGTTGAATTTTGAAGCTAGCAAAGTGTATATTCAAAAGATTTAGAGCTACTTTGAGATCCCTAATGAAGGTCTTCAGGACATGAGTATATACATGGGAAAGACACTTCTGTTGGGACAATTTCTTGGTATTGTTGGAATAAATTAAAAGTTAAGTTTATTTAGGCTTATATATGCATCAGAATTCTTGAATGAACAGAGAACACTAGAGGTATGAAAAATATTTCTATTATTTATTATTATTAATAAACTAACTTTCAGAATCTTCCTGCTGGTGAGCATTGAGAATTTTTGAATTGTTGAGATTTTTTTTGATGCAGTAATTTATTTATTAAGTTTGTCATCCATTTTATCGCAAAGTGATTTTGTACGCCTTGCAACATTAAAATCAAACCATAAATATATGTATGTGTATAAAATCACATTAAAATTGCAATAAGATACAAGCTATTTTAGTTAATACATAGTTCATAGTTCCAATTCTCCCCACAAATTCCATTGTGGATGTAAGGAAGAGGTTTTTACGATAGTAAAAATATCTTTTTTTAAATAAACATATTTGAGATAGTAGAACTGTTCTAAAAATTGCTTGAATTGTTTACTTGCTTCATAGATTTGTTCATATTATTATAGTATGGATGTATGAAATAGAAGTCTCCCTTCATGTTTGATAAAGAATAAAGAAAATTATTCAAATTGACATACAGCCTAATGTGAGCTAACAGCTAAGGATAGGTATTTCAATTTAAGCAAAAAAACCCTCACAAGCCTTATTAAGTCAACCTTCTAGTCTATGTGATTACCTAATAATGCTATGAAAATGTTTAATCCCATATGTTTAAATGAGCTGCGAGTGGATTATACTAGCTGCAGGTCATGGTAAAGTGATTTATGACCATGCCATTTCTCTGTGAGTGTGGTAGAGGTTGGATTTCACACATACAACCATATGTACAAAACTCTACACTCTTTTGAGAGGAGCCAATTGATAATGGGAAAAATATTCTTGCTGTTTGTAGGGTTTTCTTGCTACATAATCTTGATTTGGGTTAGACTATTCATTTATACCTTTTAATGAAAAGTAATCTAAACATACCAGGTATATGAGGTATATTACCAGGTATATTGTTGTAAATTTGTAATAATAGATTTTTTTTTTGAAATGCTGGATATGCATAATACTCATGCATATATCACTTTTACTAGAATCTCTCCCCCCCTCCTCCAGTAAGTGAAAAATATACTATGGAAACTGCAATCTGCATATGAGATCACAGAGAATGGACTTTTTATGTTGCTGCAAGGTATCCATATCTTTGCTCAAAAGAAGGGAAGGACTGTTTGGGACAGTGATGTATAGGGAAAATTGCAGAAGGAAAATGGATAAAATATCTTAACCACTTTATGCTGAAACCTGCATGGATGCATCTCATAAAAGAAAAAGAAAACTCCTATAAGGATAACTTAACATAGTTACAGTGCCAGGGCAAAACTGTTCCTGTTTTTCTCTGTGGCCCTTGGATTCAAATAGCTGACCAGGAATTGTGAAATTTTACATTTCATTTTCACAATTGCACAGCTATGAGTATGAGCTTTATCAAACAAGTGAAGCTTCTCTCTCTCTGTCTCTCTCTGTCTCAGAGTCTCTTTCTCTCTGTCTCTCCCCTCCCCTCTTCCTCCCTCCCCCTCTCACCCCATGTGATTTACTGACCTTACTTTTGAAAGACCATCTTTGTGAAACTTTAAGAATTTAATACTTAAATTAGTATGGCTTTTAGAAAGACAAAGCTTTCCATAATCAGTTGAAGAAAAAGGGTAAAATGGTTATTGTATGTTCTAACCTCTGCCTTGTCATAGATAATTGTTTTTCTGTGGTATAAATAGCAACCTATGATTCCCAAATCCCCTTTTGTGGTCCTTGGAAGCACAAACTAACTATGATTGTTGAGAACTGATGCTATGTTGCAACTGCAGTTATACCATATAGCAGTGGTGGGTTCTAAATTTTTCTCCTACCGGTTTTGTGGGCGTGGCTTATTTTGTGGGTGTGGCTAGGTGGTCACATGATTGTGTGGGCGTGGCTTGATGGTGACTTTCTT
>JANHFP010003293.1:42538-53593 GCA_032468135.1 Calamaria suluensis
TTCCAGTCTCTCGTCCCCGCTCTCCTCTGACGAGGTCTCCACGTGCTGCAGCTCACGCTGGCTAAGATCACCCAACCTCACAGTATCTGAGCCAGCAGCAGGGGAAGGCTGGGGAAGGGCAGAGCTCAAGCCAGCCTCGGACTCTGATTCCGAGACATCTCCAGCATCAACAGGGGGCATGACACTGAATGCCTGCCTGATGGGCTGTATGGAGAGCCGTCTGCTCCTTTTATTCCTCTGTCCCCATGTGAGCAGTGCTTTGTCTTTGGCCAGCAGGGACCTAAAAAGAGCAGGATTACCCTTGAAGGCAGGTATATAGGGGGGTTCTTGTTCATAGTACGAAAGGTCCCCCTCTCCCTGAAGCTCTCCTTCTGACATTGGGTGGAATGTTCTGGAGAATAAGGCCCTTGATAGCTGGCCACATCTGTCACTGGCATGGGTATTTGCTGACTATGTTGTAGTCACTCACCAGTCCCCTCTCTGATCATCTGAGATAGCCAAAACCTCATAAAGGTTTGACCTGCTCCTGAAGCACCCCAGGCGGAGCTCCACCACTGTTGGGGTAAACATTGCTTCTGAAGTCTGTTTGTGCCCCCCCAAGGGCAGACCTCTCTGAATGATTGCTGCTGATGTTGTCATGAAAGGGGTTCTTGCCCTGTGACTGCTGTCTGCCTCTGCTGCCAAAACCAGATCTTTCGGTCTGGTAGTTGGATCTGGACAGAGAGGGCCCCTGATGTCAGGGAAAACAGTCCCAACTTCTCCCTGCTGAAAGGAGGGCCGCCTGAAGTTATGGTGAGGTACGGAAATCCACCCTTCTGCCTTGGGACAGGAGAACCTTCCATTTATCTCTGCTCTCTACTAAAATTGGATCCAGAGATTCCCTAAATAGGCTTTCGCCCGCTGAAGGAGGCAGAAGCTATCTTCCATTTGTTCTTGGTGTCCATGCACCAATGTTGCAGGCACAACATGTGATGGGCCATAACAGAAGATATAATGGCCTGCCCTGAAAATTTTGTGGCGTTTATAAAGATGCATCCATGGAAAATTCAGCTGAAGCAATGATTTTGCAGAGATCTTGGTGCATCTGCAGACCCTCCATTGGGATCTGAGTTTGAAGCTGCCTGGGACACCGAATTCTGCGACAGAGAAAGAGCAGAAAGTTCAGCCTTTCTTGTAGGCCCTATAAGGCTGCCTTGTCCTAACTAGTCACTAAAGTGGACTCACCCATTAATCACTATGAGAAAGGGAGTATCAGGTAAGACCAATGCCCAATCTATGCACTTTCTAAATGCCAAGTAAAATTATTTATATATATTTAGACATTCCACGTCTGCCATTTTCATTGGCTCGTCAGACAAAAGTCACTTCCAGATTGCAAGTTAGGTGCAGTTTCTGTTAGTATCTTATTTTACCTGTTTGTGTAACAATTTGAAATGAGAAGGTGGGAGAGCAAGGAGTAAATAATCTGAAGGTCCAGACACTGTTTAAAAAAATAAAAATCACAAAGGACACATTTTATCCTTGATGCTGCAGAGCTCAAGTATTTATGCCAAGGATTTAGGGCCCTTCACTTGTGGTTTGGCAACAACTTCACACAAATGTATTGCCCTGGTAGTCTCTTAGCCATTTAGGATAAATGACAAAATCAAATGCAGTCCATGCAGACTGAAGTGCTGAATGCAGTGCCAAGGATGAAGTATTTCTATTGGATTCACATCTGTAGCTATCAGATCACCATGCTAGCTATAGTTTTCAGACCGGGACAAATAGATGAAAAACATGAGGAGGATAAATGCTATTTTTAATGAAAAACTAGGCCTTCTGGGCAAATAGGAGGAGAAAATCATAAGTAATAGTAATAGTTTATTTTTTTAATAGTATTTATAAACACTTTTCCTCAACTCTGTCTGAGATGGAATAAATCCAGTAACAATAGCAGTTAAAAAAGACATAAAACAATAAAACTGTATTGAAACATTGAAACAAATTTAAGCAATTACTAGTAAATTAAATGATTCTCCACTTAAATAGATTAAAAAGAAATCTATTCCTGCCCTAAAAAACAAAGGAGGTAAACCAATTTTAGCTCCTGATGGAGAACAGTCTGAAAGGTAGTATTCAGAAATCTGTGACCAGGAATGTTTGTTTCTGCTCATAATTAGGCAAGTTCATAAAGAAGGTAATGTGCAGATAGTCAGCACATAAGCTGTTTATAGATAAGAGAAAGCAATTGACCACTTTTGCAGAACGTTCAAGCAATATGAGTAATATGATCATAATACCAGGTATCGATTTTCAGCTTAGCAGTCTTTTTGTACCATTTGATGCTTCTTCAAGCATAGTCCAATTTGAAAGAGCTTATTATATGATGCAATAAGTATGCAGGATCGAATCTGAGTCAGTCACCAGGACCAGAGATGACCGACCCAGATTCATCTTCACTGAAGATGGGCTCCAGCAACATTGCAGTCCAAAAGCTCTGGTCCCAGTGACCGATCCAGATTAGCTCCAGCAATATTGTCCTGGAACATGTAAATACACCTTCATTTGTGAGAAGTATGATATAAACAAGGTTGCCAGATCAGGCTAATTCTGAAATAGTCTCAGATAGCAATTTTAAGGGATCCTTTACTATTAAATTGCAGTCCCAAGACATGCACACATATTTTATGAACAGGTTCCACAATATGTTCCACAGATTGGATTCCAATACTTAGATGAGGGTTTCTGCTAATCATAGCAGATTGATACGTTATCTGGATTCAGTCTCTTCCTTCCTGTAGTTTTCAAAGTTGAATGGTTAAGGTGATGACCTGGAAACCAAAAGACAGTGAGTTGTACTCCCACATTAGTTATGAAAGCTTGCTCTGAGTCACTCTCTCTCTCTCAGCCCAACTCGCATCAAAGGGTTGTTGTGGTGGGAAAAATAGGAAGATGGAGAATTAGGTATGTTTTCTATCTTGAGTTAATTATAAATTAATAAGGTTAGGATAAACATATAATAATATTAATTTTAATAAATAATAAAATTATATTATAAGTCTAATGTCACCTTAGAGTTAGGTGACGGAACAGTTCAAGTAAGAGTTATTACCATATATTGAGGATAATACACTTCAAATTCTAGTGATTTAAGTACCTTTTAAATAATGTAAAAGCATAGAAGTTAGACTAGGCAATAGCTACAATGCTAAACAGTTGTCCTTTAGCCCGATTTTAGATCACTATAATATAGTCTCCATAATATAATACATGTGTATCTCTCAAAACCTGTTTAGAAGCTTCCTGTCACTAACAATATCCAAAAGCATATGATAACCAGGATCCGGTTCCTATTTCTAACATTCACCAAGCCAATCAAGGCACTTTCTCAGTTAAAATTACCGATAGCTCTTTGAATCCTTAAGTGGGAGCAAAGGTATTGAGTAGAAAATTAATGTAGAAGGGAAATCTGTCTACATTTTCTTTCCTCATATGCCAATATCTCCTTGTGATTTGACAGTGTTAATAGCATGAATGAAAATAGTGAATAGCTTAGGTGTTTTTTTTTATGATGTATTTTGTTATTTGTCTTGTTGTATTCCAGTGGTGAAATCCAATTTTTTTACTACCAGGTCTGTGGGTATAGCTTGGTGGGCATGGCGTGGGCATAGCAGGGGAAGGATACTGCAAAATCCCCATTCCCACCCCACTCCAAGGGAAGGATACTGCAAAATCTCCATTCCCACCCCACTCTGGGGCCAGTCAGAGGTGGTATTTGCCGGTTCTCCGAACTGCTCAAAATTTACCCTGTAGAACCTGCAGGGTTTCTTTCATCCCTGTTGTATTCCCATTTCTTTCAAATATTTCTGTTTTGAGAGGTATATACTAGTGTAGGTAGGCATTGTATTTAAATAGTTTTGAAATGACAAACACATACTTTGTAATTTTTTAAACTCCTTTTTCTATAAAATTTACGTGAAATAAATTGCCAGACTATTATACTTGTAAGCTTATTACAGAAACTGCAGTTGATTACTGCAATAAGTATATCGATTCAAGAGCATCAGGTAATTGTTGGTGGCAGCCAAATACTTAGTTATTGAAAAATGGATGCAGCAGCCTGAGTTCTAACTAAAAGTTAACTTCATGCAATATGTGTCTGTGTTATGCTTTTATTTAATTGCTTAAGTCATTCTGATGACTGCCAAGTGAGCAAGAGGGAAAGCATTTCCAACACACCAGAAACAGAAACTAAATACAGTTCTAAATAACAGATGATTTTTAGATATGTGTGTATGTGTTTTAAATGAATAATACAGTTTGAGGGTACAATGCTTCTTTCCAGCTATTAGCAACAAAGAGAGGTTATGTTCTGTATAGACTTAACTTGGGAAATATAATGCAGAAATGAAACACGTAGAATGCATTGTTGGCTGCAGCTCAAGTAGCGACGAAACCCCATAGGCCATAAATGCTTTATTCTGGGAGCTTGATTCCTGGCACTTGTATGAAGTTGCTACGGCTATGAGTTGTGGCACTTCGTGTTAGTGTGCTGGGCCTGGTTCAATAGTAGCTTGGCAAGCAGCTCCCCCCCCCTTTTTTCTCTCTCTCTCTCTTTCTCTTGGTGAGCTGGATTAGGATCGCCATAACCAGTAATCCCTTTCAATCTGATTCACAAACACATGCCCTATAGCTCTGGCAATGTCCCCCAGTGCTCCTCCCTAATGTCTATAAGGTGACTTATTCTCATACATTGTCCTTTCCTATCACTCTTCCATTTTTGGTTTCTTCATAACAGCAGGAATGTTGCTGAGAACTCTTACAGGGTTATTATGACAGGTTATTTCCTACGTACAAATCTGTTTTGTCAGAAGTGGTGTTTTTGACCTGGTAAATTATGGTCAGAGCAGCTCTCGAGAGTCGGCAAAAATACATAAACGATCAAGAAGATTTTAGCAACTCGCAGTTATATAGTACACTATTGGAAAATGTCTGTCTAAATATAATTTTTTGTATTACTATTTTGGTTTTTAGGACAAACAAAACAACAGTATTAATTTATATTTGTACGGAACAACTGGCATTTTCTTTTAAAAGCACATTTCTTTTGCTGCTTGGCACTTCCAGAAATAAATCACACATTTTTGGAGACTGACGGAAGTTTGTTAGGATGCTGGCCATTTTGCAACGTGATACAAAGCTAAACTCTACCTGAAATCTTTTTGTTTATACTGTGGAGGGATAAAAAAAGAAAGAAAGAAAAAAACCCCTCAATAAACAGCTAATGATATAGTCACAGATAAATTAAGATGCTAGTGACTCTATAGAGGCAGTCTTCAAATTGAGGCTGTAATGGAGCCTGCCCATTATGCTCATAAATTGTAATGGTAATAAAACATGACTGACCTGATTTTATGACTTTTTGTGGTAGTTATTAAGCAAACATGTTAGTTGTAAGTGTGAATGCCACAGTCAAGTGAACACTGGTTATTAAGGGAATCCATGGTTTTGCTGTGGTGCAGTTTTACCAAAAAACACCAAAATAATTGCTTATGTATTTATATTTATATTCTCTTCCTTTGAGAAGATCTGGCATAGGCAAATAAAATATTTCCTAAGTGAACATACAGATAAAAAAAATCCCACAGACAAACCAAATAAAATAAGGATGCTCAAAATTTATCATCTAGATCAGAGATTCTCTTAAGTATGCCTTTCATAGTCAAATTTTGTTTTTGGTATTATGACTTCAGCCTTTATTCATTCACTTATTTATATAGTTATTCTACTGCTATACTGAATTTCATCCTATGTACCTTGATGGTTTACAAATAAATAGTGTAAACACATTTGGCATTTAAAAGAAAGGGGGGAAGATGCAGTCATCAATCCTTCTCATAGGAAGGGCCTTAGTGGAGAGGGAAGCCTTTCTACTGACTACTGTCTCTTTCTGCCCTGTGAGTTGTGCAATGGGCAGAAGACTTAAGAACAGGAGGAAGATCCATAACCAGGGCAGTGACTAGATAAAACAAATCTGAGTCCAGGCTAGAGGTGTAAGCTAAGAAAGCTATCAGAAAGGACTCTCCCTAGTTCTCAGGATGCTAAAGAGAGAGAAGTGCATTCAAACTTGCAAGATTCTTTTACTATAACCTTATAATATAAGTAGTATTTGCATGGATGTTTTCCTAGTTTGGTCTACCTTGAAAGGGCCACATCAATTGCGCAACTCAATGCACTTCCTCCTTTCTTCCGTTAGCTTCCTGAAAACAAGGGAACATATTTTCTGAGATACTTATTCACATTACAGTTACAGGCCCAGGCTCAGATTTTTTCCCTAATGGTTAGCTTGGTTGTGGCTTTTTATCCAGTTCCTCAAGGTTATTCTTCTTCCTTCATTACAGTTTGTTAAGCAAATGTACTGTAGGTTATGCCAGGCCTACATTGCTCCTGTTCTCCATCTCTGCTTTCAAACATCGGTACCACTGACAGATTTTTCTATTGTTTTTTCCTCAGGGCCGTCCAGGCCTGCAAAGCTGCCGGCGGCCTCCATAACTGCCTCCTCCCACCCTCATGCATCAGTGATCGCACCGCCACCTCTCCGTGCTCTAACCTCAGTCCCGCCCTGCCTGAGCCTGCCCTGCTGTGGTGCGCGCGCAATCTCAGTTGGCGGGTCTCAGAGTGAGACATCAGGCACATTTGGATGTCATTGTCAGTTGTCAGGTAACAGAAACATTTTATTTTTGCTCTCTGAAGATTATCTGCCAACATGATATATCTCTGGAAGCATCAGGTCCATTTGGATGTAAGGACAGAGCTAAAGCACTAGAAATCTTCCTTATCATTGATGAGACAGGAATTAAAACCAGTTTGGTCTTGTTTTGCCGGGGGTGTGGGCTAGTTGATCTCAGATGTTGCCACCAACACTGGGGCTGATGGTTTGTTTATACTGCATTGTGATCAAATGTCTGAGAATCCTCATACAAATGTGATACTCTGATATCAAGATTTCATCTCTCTGGGCTGTTTATGCTAAACTTAATTGGATAACAGTTAGCATCTGAAGTCTTTCTTCCTGATGATTTGCGTTCTTCAGATCTCATTGGAACATGGCATACTTGTGGTTCGCACACTTTCCCTCCACTGCTATAAAAGCCTCTCATTAATTTTGTCTTTGTTCCATCACTGACTTGTATGGAAAGCAATGAAAGGAAACCAATCTTTATGGAAAAGACTTTGTAAATATTGAATACCACTGAAAAAGTAGTCCACTAATTTTACCCACATTTGGCCAACACCCAAATGAAGTTTAATGGGAAAAGTTCAATAGCTGGTGAATTGGAGTCCCTATCTTAGGATACAGTGAAGCAAAGGATACAGTGAAGTATATCTTTATGAAGTGCATAATTTAACAATGATATCCACTGCTTCAGCACTTGATGGCTGCTGGCTTTCATGACTACTAATTAGAAAGGCTATAAGCAAGGTCTATGCAGAAGTAACATGTCTTTGAATAATAACTGCTGGGAGAAACATTATGTTGCCCTCCAGTTTGATTGGGCATAGTGGAACCAGAATATTAAATGAAATAAATCTCTAGGCTCATCTTTAGCCCTTAAATAGCAAAGGAAAAAGCAGACTGAATTGTGGAAGAAAAATTATTCTTCTAAAATTTCATTGAAGTTTGTCAAATCTTTGATTATGCTATAAAGTTTGAATAATGCCTTTTTGAGAGATTCTCATTTTCTTCTTGTAATATATTAAGGCTACCATTAGTAAGAAAATATTTCCAGAAGATTGGGATTTTAATTACTTCTACTACAAATATTCATAATATAAGCAACAAAAATGTACTTTCAGTGATCTACAACTTTTATATGCTCTAATAAAGAGATGGACATACAAAAGAAAAAATGTAACAATTTTATATGGAGAAATAAAGGTGAAGAATAAAGAATAAAAAGAAAAGCAAAAAGGTGAGAAATAGACCAAGCAAGTATGAATGAAATATATGTATTTGCGTTGCAATAAAGAATTAATTCTACACATTAGAATTCTACACAAGTACAATTTTACATAAATGTAAGTTGAATGGATTTTTTTCATTTTTTAACACTCTTTCATACCACTGTAGCTAGCATTCATTTACTGCAGCAAGTTAGTCACACATATTGTCATGTGGCTTATGGTGATTATTATTGCAATTGTATATTTTTATTTTTTTGGCAGAGACTGATTTTTGAGGCAAAAAAGTCCTTGCCCTAAACTACTTATAATATAAAATATATTTTTCCCAGTAGGGTTCTGAACATGAAAAAAATACTGGTTTTTCTTTTGAGAAGTGGTAACCTTTAGATATTGTTTACTATGTTTGAAATGTCTGATGCATGTTACCAAATAACCATGATATGTTGCTAGTGTGGGTGATGTTAGCTTGAATAAATGTGAGAATTTTTTTTCTTGTAGAGTTGTCTGGTGTAAAAGTTAAGATAAAACAAGGTGTCTCGTTCTAGGCCACATATAGCTTAGTTATTACTTTCCAAGGTGAATATTCATTTATTGGTTTCTTATGACCTGAATGCATCCTTGTAATATTCATAAGACCTTCATAAAAGAAATAGTAACCTAATTTTTCCATATTTTTATATGTGAATAAATGATGCTGTCATAGTATTTTAGAAAAACAATCCATATTCAGTGAAAGGGATTACGGGGGGAAGTAATTTGATAGAAGATTTAGGTTTAGGTTTTAAACACAGGAAATTTGTTTTATTTTAATATCTGTAACCTGCACCTCCCTGCATTAAACAAAACATGTAAAATAACAGTAATTAAATATATATATTGACAATATAAAATAGTACGTTAAAAAGAGAACAATCTAAAGAATGTTAAAAATAATAAAAAAGGAGATAATATTTTGGGCTTCAAAGTTCTAAAAATAAGTCTTAAAGTCTGATGCCACCAAACATTCTCCATTAAACAAAGATACAAACAGGAATGTCGCAATAATTAACCTTAAAAGTTGGTAGGCTTACATTTGACTTACAAGTAAATTGCCTTGTTCCAAAGCATTACCTTGAAAAGTAATAATATATTGTGAGTCTTTTAAAAACACACCAGTCAACAGTAAGTACCATTGATACTATAAATATTCCATAACAAATATGCATGCCTTTCACTAAAAGGATCCATTTTAGAGTCTCATCTAGATGGGAAGACAGTGGCTTGTTTGCATGTGTAAGATCTGTGCAAGTGCAAGGTAAGAAAATGAATGTGATAACAAAAGGTCAGTGACAAACACTGATTACATATCCTTAACTCTAGCATTTATTTGAATGATGTGCTTGGTTTACTTGAATGAGGAGTTTTGCAGTTAACATTGCTAATATTTTCCCAGTGTATATTTGCTTCTACTCAATTTACTTAAGCGCAATATAAATAAGAGCCCATATAGAAAATGTGGCAGGCAAATGCTATTATATTTTTATACTTTCTTTGTGATAAACAAATACCAATAACAGTGATAACAAATAAATCTAAGACTACTGTAGATGAGCAAAAGTAAAATACCCAGAAAGAGCATTGCACCTTTCTATATTCAGTCCTATATTGTTGGACAACTAACTTTTGAACTGATCCTAAATGAAAAGACTATGCCAATTTAAATTGTGGGACAATCTGATACTATGGCGTCTTTACCTGAGATAATATTTTAGTATCATGCCACACACTATGTTTATAAAAGCATTCATTATAGTTTTATTCATTGTCTATTTGTTAAATTTATATGCCACTAATTTGCTTCCAATACAGTCATTTAAGCTGCTTTCTCACTTATCTAAAGACCATTTGTTCTGAAAAAATACTTACTTCAAATCAAGTTTTGAGTACACATGTAATCACAGGACATGTAATCAAACATTGCATTCAAAATGAGATGGATATTTTCAGGCACAGTGGAAAGATTAGATACTACAACTTTATTCTGGGACACATATATTCATCTTTATCTGTGGTGATATTTTTCTATGAAGGTAGTTAGCACTTATGACTGATGAAAGTCCATCACATCTTAGTGCTCTTAATGGTTAAAAGTAAAGATCTCTAGGGGAATTTTTTTGTGGCTTTGCCAGCAAAGGTGATAAGAAATTAAATTTCCATGTATCATTATTAAAATGTTTATCTAAGAGAACAAAGTGCTATCTTCATCTACCGTTGTCTTTTTCATCCTCCCTACTTTTATTCCAAATTCAATATATTAAGTCTCCTTCTATAGCTTTCACTTTTATGCCATCAACTGGGAGAAAGTTCAAAATCATAAGCTTACCTTTATATATACACAGCTTCATAGCGTCCATGTACACATGCTTAAGCAGTCCACATGCTTTTGTGCTACACAAAATAGTCATTTCAGTACTAGAATCTAAAAAAGTACAATACTATTCCCTAGTAATAGCATTTTTTCATTAATACATGAAAGTATTCTGCTGCTACTGCTGTTAGGTTTTCTTGAAGGAAAAGTGTGTATCTGTGGTTGGAGAAATATTTTAGGTTTTTAGGCCATTTACTTCATCACGTTTCTTATAAAAGGTGTACATATTTAATTTTGGTACTCTTGTCCCATGAATATCTTTCTTCTAGCAATTCGGTTTTTGCTGAAATGTTGTTTTGCCCAATTGGAACAAGGTAAAGGAAAGAAAGGGAAAGGATAGAAAGGATAAATTATTGCAGAGCAGATAACATTTGGTAGTTTTCAGTTTGCACGTCTTGCAATTGTCCCACCACTGAAACGGTCCTTCCTACTGGATTTTCCAGCTGGGCAAGTAATATTCCTTACGAGACCAGTGAGAGGGTGCATGTGCTTTTCTGATCAAACAGGTCTGTATATAAGTATAAACTGCTCAGCACCTGACCTCTAGAAACCCTGTATATAAATATATATACACATATAAACAGAGCATAAACAGCATAAACAGAGGGATAGAATCAAGATCAGGAGAAGTGTTAATACCACTTTATAATGCCTTGGTACGGCCACACTTGGAATACTGCATTCAGTTCTGGTCACCACGA
>JANHFP010003293.1:79178-90135 GCA_032468135.1 Calamaria suluensis
TTTTCTAAAAAACCCCTATAATTAATTTATCCCAGACCAGCTAAACGGAAAAGATATGTCTTCAGCTCCCGGCGAAATATGGTATATGAAATATACCATGATTCAAGTCTCTCGGTTCTATTTGTTTTTAGTTTACTTTACTTTATTGTCATTGCGCATGGTACAACAAAATTAAATCCCATCTTCAGTGTACATTATTAACTATAAAAATACAAATACAAAAATAAAAATAGACGGGATTGTGGGGGATCATGTGCATGTCTACACCTATAATTTTTATGCCCCCTCCCCCCCCCATGCATTCTTATGTGACCCTTATGCTCCCCCTGCTTTTGGCACATGATTGCACAGTGGGTCTGGTAGAGCCATTTTTTGCTCTCTGCTTTTTGCTCCAGAGCCTTCCTAGGAGTCTGGGGAGGCCAAAAACAGGCTTCCCCACCCTCCCGGAGGACAGAAATGACCCATTTGCCAACTTCCAGAAGGCTCATTTTTCTGGGTTCCAGAGACTTCCTAGGAGTCTGGGGAGGATGAAAAAGGCTTCTCCACTCCCCCTAGAGGCCCCCCAGAGGCCAGAAATGGCCCGTTTACCAACTTTTGGTGGACCCAGAAGACCCGAAAATGGAAGCATCAGAGCTGTGCTCGTGTGCCCACCAATATGGCTCTGCATGCCACCTGTGGCATGTGTGCCATAGGTTCACCATCATGGATACAGGGTATATCACTAAATTTTGGGGCAGGAGAGAGTTTCTTATAATCCTTTTTATTGAAATTTCTATTGCATGTCATCTAGATATTTGCTGAGAAGTCTGGTATGCCAGATATTTAATATTCCATCTTGCAGTACTGTCTCCCATCCTTTTCCTGGTGATCTAGAATTTTAGATGACAGGCTGGTTTTGCAATTCTGGGTTGAAAGGCAAATACAGATAATAGTTCAATGATTTTGATGCAATGGCAAACTGTAATTTGTCACAAATGAAAAGGTACAGGAAGATACAAGGAGAGAAAGCTCATTCATTGTGTGTCAAAACAAGGCTAAATGTCACACCTTAAATGAGCTGCTTTCTTTCTCATATTGATTTTCAAAACATTAAATATTGTAGGGTTTTTTTCTTCATCCTCCTCCCAGGCCTTATACTCTTAGAAGTGAGAGTTTTAAAAACTATATATGAGGGGGAATGCACTGCACTGCCATTTTTTTTCAGTCCCCGTCACCCGTTGCAAAGCTGATTATTTATGATGGATCAGGCATTCATATTAGAAATTTTACGTTCAACCTAAGTTTCTTAGCAAGTTTTTTTTTATATAATACTGTTTTTGACATGTATGTCCTGTGTAAAACTAGTAATGGCTTTGGCGGATACTTATTATACATGTCTATATTATTCAAATATAGTTGTAACTATATACAGTAAATAAATCATTTGAGCATCCTACAAAAAATATTATAATGATTCCATTTAGATGGGGCATTCAGGTTGATTAATAGGTAAAAATAAAATAATATTTTTGGTATAATAAACCTCATAAATGTAAGTTTGTTTATTTATTTATTACATTTTAGATCATATTACCTAAATGACTCTGAGTGGTTTACAATAAAAGCTGCATATTTAGTATTAGTAGTACTAAGGGATTGATTTTATCTGTAAATATTCAAACATTGGGAAAATCCCTTCACCTTCCCCCTTATTAGTTCTACTCTTATGTTATTTTTGCAGATTTAGGAATGAAGTAGTCAGGGGGAGCTGTTCCACAACAAATGTAGCTAAAATTCACATGTATTTTGGAAGCAAAAACCTAAAAAAAACCCATTTCTACAGCGTTCATTATTAAGATATTCATTCTTATAAGAGTATGCTAAATAATTAAGCTGAAGGAGGGGGAACTATGTAAATAAATGCAGGAATATATTTAAATCATGAAGAACATTTTTAATTTGCTCATGTAAAATAATTGCAGGCTGGTGGCAGCTCAAACCTTCAAATTTATTAAACTGTTCTTTCCATTCCCGTTGCAAACGAGCAAGGTTGCATTATTTTCTTAACAGTAAAAACTTGTAGCAACTTCAAGAATTTCCCCTTTTAAAAATGTAGTCAGTTATGCTCTGAAGTTGCTCTCTGAACCAGTTCTGTGAACCTTGCTGGTGAGAAGAGATCCCTTGTGTCCCTATTTTGGGGTGTGCTTGTGCTGAGCAGGAGGCTGAACTAGAAGACCTTCAAGGGCGCTGCCAGCTCTATTGTGATTCTATGTGTGTGAGTTCATGTTCTGTCCCCTTGTTTTTGATGGATAGGTTATAGTTCATTTGCTTCAAAATTTGGGGGAAATATATGATAATTCATTATTTATTAAATTCTTTCTAAAAAGTTAGAAAACATTGCACTTATTCCTTATATCCATAATATATCTATGGTGCTTTTCCAAAAAGGTTTCTAGCAGGGGTGAAATCCTGCAGATACTGATAGGTCCTGGAAAACTGGTAGCGGAAATTTTGAGGAGTTCAAAGGACTGGTAAATACCACCTCTGGCTGGCCCCAGAATGGGGTGGGAATGGAGATGTTGCAATTTCCTTCTCCTGCCACGTGCACCAAGCCATGCCTACCAAGCCGCACCACGCCCACCAAGCCACGCCAACAGAACCAGTAGCAAAAAAAATTGGATTTCACCACTAGTTTCCAGGTATCTTATACTCCAGCTTGTAATCAAATAGAATCAAGAGCATAAAGGTTTGATCACAAGTTAAAATGATATAAAAAAGACAGAAACATTATCTAGAGAAGGAATACTTTATTCTTTTCAAATCTCCAAGGCCTAGAGAACTTCCAGTCACTGGAATAAATGAGATAGTTCTTGCTCTTGCAAAATTCTGCTTATGTCGCTTCCGCGTGTAAAACCTACTGAATCAGAATAAATACATTCTGAGCAAAAGCAAATAATGAAGAAACTCATAGAGGAAATGGGGTTGCCTAGAATTGCATTATATTGAGTCCAGTCCTAAAATTAAATTCCTGCTGTAATCATGATAGTCCTTCTCCTAGAAAATTGTCCAGTAAATGTTTGTTGGGGGGTGCAGAAGAGGCAGAAAATGTAACCAAATATCTGACCATTTAAACATAGATTTCGAACAATCCATGTATTGACAGCAATCAGAATTCTCAGGCCATTGAAACTTCCCCTGTAGTTGAACTGGGAAAGGTAAACCAGCTTCAGTGCTCTATGTGCTGTAATTGCAATAATTTAATTTAGCTATTTAACCTGTAATTCAGTGGTATTTATTAAAGAGCATAGGAGAAAATGAGGCCATTAGGAGCCAGAGATGAATACATTGAAATGAAAATGAACACTTCTAACTGCTAGTTGACCTTCGTTTTGTAGCAGTTTTTATTAAAGTGGTCATGGTAATTACTGGGATGTGAATCAGGAAGAAAAGTGAATAATTCCGTAATGAACATTTTTATTATCTCACATTTTCAGAAAGTGGGAAAGTCTCTTGTAAGAGGACTGGCAGACGCTCTCCCCTTTTGTTTGTTTTTCGACAAATAATGGTTTGTGGACAATAGCCCAGTGCAAAACATCCTTCCACTGGGCGAATTTGTGTCATACTAAATTGATGGGCCTGTGGTGTTCAATATGCAGCATACCAACTTTCATAGTGCACTCAGGGAGACATAGCTGTTTGCAAATTGAACAAGAAAAGTACTAGCAAACAGAAGGCAGGCAAGTTGCACAGATTCAAAGACAGACTGTGCAATGTTTATTAAAACAAGTTTCTCATATTACAAGATTTAGATGTATCCAGTACATGGGGGAATGGATCTGCAAAGATTAATCCCATCAGTGTTTTACTTTCACTCTGGTGTCCTTTATTGAGTAAAGTGAAATATTTATGGTAATTAACACATAGGTAAGCAGCTGCCTTTACTTCAGTTAGGAGCCGTTTGAATTTTTTAAAAAAACAACAACAAACAAACCCTACACTCTCAGCAGTAGAGTGCATTGGTACAGAGCAGTTGTTGAATATTTTGAATGCTTCTTAGAGGACAAATGAACCAAAAATTATTCTCTCTTCATCAAAGAAGATATAGTACAAGTACATAAGGGTAGTACTGAAAGTACAGCAATAAATCAGAAAACAATGATGAATGTATGGGTAAAGGTACGAGTAAGAGTTAAAACGGAACTCATTTTATCTGCTGAGATAATTTCCTCAGAATAATGTAAAACATAAATATTGAGAACCAAGTTTAGCTTTTTTTATATTAAAAATAAGGCTCAGTGAACTACTATCGTGTTTCCCCAAAAATATGACATGTCCTAAAAATAAGGCCAAGCCTGATTTTTGGGGTGGGTGTAAATATATGCCCTCCCCTGAAAATACTTCCTAGTGAAGGGTTGGGCTTGGGCAGCACAGAAGGCAGCTCTTGCCTTCCCCGGTCAGCTAATGGCAGCTGGGCTCCTTAATGGCAACCTGCGGATAAACTGAGCTGATCGGGAACTGCCTCAGCATTCTTGACGCTTGCCTACCTCCCACCCCTCCATCACCCTCGCCTGAAAACTCCCACCCCACTCATAAGAGAGCAGCCGCTTGGCACCTCTTGTCACTTGGTGCCCAGCAAACACCCCTCTCTGGCCAGGCACTAACTGAGTGGTATACCAGGATCACAATATGGACGAAACCAGTGAGCACCAGTTCCTTGAGTCTGCACCACCATCATCCCAACACTGAGGCTAGCTTCCTCTGTGGCTTCCAAACCTTGGCTGGAAGCCGCTGGAAGCAGAGAAGAGGCTGGTTGGGCCAGCCGCCTGCTACTGAGTTTTTCAGGAGCCGGGGCAGCCACATGGACCTGGAACCGTAGAGCAGTGGGACCAGAAGTCAGCAAACAGACCATGTCCAGCCCCCTTTTGTCCTCCCTAACTCCTAGAAAGTCTCTAGAGCCTGCGGAGAATGAAAAATGGGCCTTCTGGAAGTCAGCAAAAGGGCCATATCTGGCCACCGGGGGAGTGGGGAAGCCCGTTTTCACCCTCCCCAGACTCCTAGAAAGACTCGGAAGCCTGTGGAGAGAAAAAACATCTCTTAATACTTGTTTGGTAATGAGCTGGAAAACTAAAGTAACATCAGCGGTACTATCAGGTCAGCCACTTGATTGATTGCTGTTCTTGACCACTTAGCTGGTCATTTAATAAATAGCATTAACCAGTTGACTGACCTGCACATCTCTATTACTCTTGTTGAAAATGACATTGGTGATCTTGCATTGTGTTTCTAAAAGGTTGCCTGCCATGATCTAAGTCAAGAATGCAAACCAACGTAGCCTTCCTTAAAACAGCCATAATGCTTACTGGTACTAATGTCAAACTCTTCGTAGTTTTGCAAAATGAAATCAATATTTTTTAGAAAAGTCTTCTTTAAGGAAATGTATTGAAAAGTTAAAGAAGAACATTACAGAAGTCTGAGCAACTATATTATTTTCATGTTGTAACATATATTTCAGTTTGTTAGAGTTGAGGTTTTTGTTTCATGTTTTCATAAAATATATTGGAGTGAATTAGGAGCTGGCTGCTTTCTTTCTAGATAACTGAGGAATGTGCAGGTGGTTGTTTCCCCAAGTGTCAGCTGAAAATTGATCTGGGTTTGGTCAAACCATTATACATAGTTTCTGAAGCCAAACATGGTCAGCCAGACACTGCTGTTTGCTAAGACCTTAATAAAGTATTGAATTCTATTTTTATTTTTAAATTCAAGTATATTCCAATCTTATTACTTGGTGTGATGTTGGAAGACTGAAGATAATTTCATACTTTTATCTGGTTTATTTTGTTTTAGTATAATATTTTAGAGATTTTTTAGCCAGCCTGCTTTTTAGGTTAGTGAAAATATATTTGAGAATGATGGTTGAAAAACTATAAATAAGTAAATAACAAGATTTTTAATTAATAAAATAAAATATTAGAAACGAGTCCTTTATAACAACTCTATGAAAAACACATTCAACTTCCTGGTCTAGTTGATTTCCTCAGGCATTTTTTTATTACCGATGGGCATGATAATCTTAACCAATATTAGGAAAGTGCCTTAAGATATATCTATATTAATTATATAACAATTATGGTTATTATATAATATAGGCACAAAGCCATGAATTATAGGAAAAACAATTCAGTTCCTAGCCCTGAATATTCCTAGAAGTTATATAAATCTAACTCTTTTGATTGACTCTAGATCTATGAATTAACGTAGTAAAAAATAGCATTTTCACTAAATTTTATTATATTTTATTCTGTTCCACTGGAGGGCAGAATGTTTGCTTTTCCTTTTTTATTTATGTCTTGAACCTTCAGAATAAAGTGAACTGCACATCTAAAATAAATAAATATACAGGTTTTGATCCAGGCTTAATTGTTAGATGGTGAATATTATACATTTCAATTCAGATATTTTTTTAAAAAAACTGATGTTTTGTAGGGCATTCAGGATAATTTAGGCTCTGACATGCTAATTTTAAAAGTGTGATTAGAATGGATTCTTTATTTTATCTATCTGCCTGCCTTAAAACTTTGTCTCATACTTGTCTACCTATGCTATAAATTTCGAAGAACTAGTTTTTATGTTAGTCCTGCCACTAATAACTTCTTTCTTCCCTCAGATGAAAACTGTAAGGGTCTCTTCCCTGCTTAAAGTTCAGCTGATAAAATCACTTGCACATCTTTTTTTTTGTTTTAAATCTGATTTCTATATTTATTTTTAAAACGAATGTAAAAAATTGGTAGCTTTATTCTCTTGAAAGACTTGGACAGTTGTAGCATAATCTAGTGAATTTGTCCAATTCTTAAAGTGATGTTAAGTTATGCCACATTGTTTCATTTGTTATAAAAAAACTGACTATTGGAGAAGAGCTTGTTTTCTAGTCTGCAATACCACAGGCAAAGGCCTGGAATTGCTTGACTGAAGCTATGCAGCACCTATTCTCCTTCATATAGCAGACAGCATCCAGGATGGGTGTTCAGCCTGCTCAGACATTTGGACCGAGTCAATCAAATTCTTAATGTCCCGCCTCTTCTGGCCATGTGACCAGCTTTTTTTCTCAGTCTGATCAGGCAGGACACCTTCCTGGAGCTCTCTCCTGATTATACTAAAATTCTTGAGTATTCTTAATATTTCATTACAATTAATTCCTTAAATTTATTCTATCTATTTTACATAATCAAAATTAATTAATTTGAATAATAATTTGATTGGACAAGAAGAGCAGTTTCCCTTTTATAGGTGAGGCCCCTCCATTGCGGCCATCAGCCCTGGCTCCGGCCTAGACTGCTGGCAGCCTCACTTGGCTGCTTGGGCTACTAACCAGCCATTCAAGTTCCTGAAGGACACAGGCTACTTCAGGACACAGGCAGCTTCCAGCTTCCAATCTTTCAAATTGGTCTTCAGATGTTTGTAATTAGAGATAATATTTTTTTTCTCTGAGTTATGCATCCTGAATCAGTAACAATTGTCATTGATATCAGTCTATACAGAGACTAGTGGACTGGAGTGGTGATGAATTGAGGACAGAGGAACAAACCAGCATTGAGGTCATTGGAATCAAGATGACAAGAAATGCTATAACAGCTTAAGGATGGTGTTAACGTATTTCAGTTAACCTACTGATGTTGACAACTTATGCTGTACAGATCTGTCTTTCTGATCTTGTTCATTCAGTGCTTAAAGCAGAGGAAAGGTTATTACTTTAGTAGTAACTGAAATAGGATAACACTGCCCTTCCTTTTCAAAAGGTTTTGGCAGATTTTGTGCTTTGTTATGGTCCACTTAAGGAGATATGCAGTTTCCTTGCATTTCTGCCTTCAGGAAATAAAGAATTAAAACAGAAATCTATCTGTAAGCATGTGTGCAAAAATGAAGAGCATATGTATTACAATCGGAATATGAAAAGAGAAGAAGATATTGTTATATGCAAGTGACTAATAATTTCATCTTGATGACAATACAAAAAAAAACCTCTCTGTTTTGTGCAAGAGTTCATGCACAAGAAAACTTAAAAACAGAAGATTCTTAAGTTTTGAAGGAGGAAAATAACATCCCTGAGAAATAATCATGGGCATTGGAAAAGGAATATCACCTCTTTGGTTGGATCCTGTTTTCCTAAATTATCAGCAAAAAAATGATCACATGCTGGAACTTTGAAACTCTTCATCTGACTGGTTGCTTGGTTACAGTATCACTTGTCATGTATTCCATTAAAAGGGTGGGTGGAAGATTGGATGTGCCGTTGAAAATGCAATGAGCCCATTTGATCATATCTAATTCCCATTCATATTACTGTGGACAACGCTGTTGTCTAACTATTTTCTTGCAAGGCTTCAATTTATACATATTTTGGCATGAATGAGAATGGGGCACTGGGCCAGATTTTTATTTCTAGACTTTTCCATTTTAAAAACCTTCTGACTTTTAAAAAAAATCTCTTTTGGCTTCCTGTGAGATGTTTATCTCGAGAAGCTTTAGAGGTGATAACTACTGTAGCAGTCAAGGGTTACTTGTAGCAAAATTAGTTTTTCTTAACACAATAGAAACATATATAGCAAAACTATTTAAGTGGTGATAATGCCCGGGAATCATACTGAATTGCAGCACATAATAAACTGATTCCTCATGACTGATTAAATGTATGTATAGACCTCTATTCTTGCCTCACATCTTCACAAACCTATTGCCAAAGCACAGGTCTTTTCATTTTCTGATGGCTTTTGAGTATTCAGTAGATATAAGGAAAAAAGCACTCTTTAAAAACAGCATGCTATCTTTAAAATATACTACATTTAATATATTTTTTTTAATCTGGAAGTTTCTGTGAGATCCGGGTACCAAATATACTACTATCCGTACTCCTCAGGCACCTTTTAAATATATATATATGGTTTTGGAGAAATTATGAAGGCAGATATCTCAAGGAGTGTTGGGAAGAAGACTTGTGTGCGATTCCTGAGGGTAGGACTAGATTACTTGAAGAAGTGGCAAAGAAGTAGATTTTGGCTAAACATTAAGATCAAATTTGTAATAGAATCTAGTTGACAATTGGCGTAACATTTTATGGGTGGTAGGTCACCTTTCATTGGAGATACTTTAGTAGCAAGCAAATGGAATCTTTGAGGGATACTATGGCTTCCTTGATTGGAGGAGAGAATAAAAATTAGTTACCATAAAAGTCTCTTTCTATCCCATGATTCAATTATATCTTTTCTGTATTAGATGCCATAGTTAGAAACATATGGTAGGAAGAATAATGCAGCTCCCACCCTTTTTTTAAAGCAAATTAACATGATAATGGGATGAAAGAACCATAAGGTTAGACAAATGGAAACATTTGCTTAAACTGACATTTAATATATGAATACATATATGCATTGGGATGGGATTAAGGATAGGAATGAGAACCACTGGGTCATTGCCCACTAGTGAGAAAAATGTTGTAGGTCTTTTTCTTGTCATCATCTACAACATTTTTTGCTACTGTATAATGGTAGACACTCCTGCTATTCTTGGTGCATGATCTCCTCCCATTGATTCCTCCCAGCCAGTGCCCGGCTCATCTTTACCCTTCTTTCACCACTTTTGTTTTACAGCAAGTGGGGGAGGGAGATTGTGCAGAGAAACAGCAAAGCAGTTGTTTGACTAACTGGGAAAGATTAAAAGAAGGGGCTTCGGTGATTTGGATTCCAGAAAGAAAGGGAATTTTTTTATTATTATTACAAGGTATTAACCTTGCCTTCAAGTTTGGGTTTTGGAAATGAAATTGAGAATTTGTTAGTGCCTTTTTGTTTCTGCTTCTCAGGGCAGGAAAAATGCACAGGGTTTGATAAAATTTATACTCCATCCATATTGTCCTGGTCTTATAGGCTTATCATCAAAACTCCTTTCTTGGATAAAGCAGAATTTCCAGAATTTTCCATTGAAATTAGCTTGAGGATTTATTCCTTTACTAGATAATTAAATCCAACAATTCCAACATGATATAATATTGGTAAACATAACCCCTTACTGGTATAGAGAGAAAATGAATGAAAACCGATTCATTCGGTTTTGGTAACCCGATCACCCAGATCTACTTGGACTGACATTCCAATCAGTTCTGAAAGTCCTTTGGACCCAATTTGGCTGAAATTGCACTTTTTAAAACCATGCAAATTGCATTATTTAAGATGCCAATGCAAAAAATTGGATTTAGAGTGGTTAAGAAAAAAAGTCTGCAATGGGATATACAATTTAGAATCTAATGTATAGATTCTAAAAGCAACAATTAATATATCTGTTCAGATGTGATTTGTATTGTAATTTGACCCGTTTTACCATCGTGCTAAGTTAAGAATTATTTATGTGCTTATGTATAACTTCATAAATTAACAAATGAAGGCGGACCATTGGTGGATAAGGATCATAAGAGAACAATTTGGACCTTAGAAACAATTTGAATACTTTTCTGAATTCTGTTTTTTCTTTGCACAATAAGATGGTCTCCGCTTTCCAAGGAAACAGCATGTTTTTGGTTGATCTCTGCTATACTGTAACTTAAAATTCAAGGGATATTTGAACATGGGGACTAAAGGGAAAAAAACCCTAATGTTTGCCCCCTTCAAGGTTGTATTTTAACAATGTATAATGTATAAGAAATTATTTAGCCATAGACGTTTGGCATAAAACATCAGAACACTCGCCTTTGAGATCCATATTTGATAATTGCTAGATCTAAAATGCCACACCAATTTTCATGCAATGTTTGCTTTTTACAAGAGAGAAAAAGAGAGTAGCTTCAGATTACCAGTCTATAATATTACTAGCTGGTACCCGTGCTTTGCCAAGATGACTACCGAGAGAAATTTATAAGAATGACAAAAATTAGGAAGGCTTGGGGCCTCCATTGCGAAGCAGCCGTTGCTGCGGGAGGCGGGAGGTGAGCTGTCCC
>JANHFP010003295.1:54729-66310 GCA_032468135.1 Calamaria suluensis
TGGTCCCTGGCCTGGGCAGCCCACCCTCCCCTAGGGCTTCCCCCCAGACCCACCCTCCCTAACCCATTAAAAATATTTGTTAGAAATTTCCATAATCTATACTTTTTAAAATTCATATATCCCCCATATTTACAATTAAAATTTACAAAATTAAAATTATCATAATTTCTAAAATTTCCTCCCTGCCTCCGGCCCCCTCTCTTGATATCAAATCCGTCATTAAGGGAGACTGTGTTCAGGTCTGAGGGCCAGCACAGGGAAGGGGAGGAATTCCCCTTCAGATAATATGCTTATTCTGCCTTCTTCAGTATGTGAAGTTTGGGAATTTTACTAGATTTTAATAACTGGTGAGAAAACCAGGTATTACTGAAAAGGGCAACAGTCTACCCTAGGTTTTAATAACTCTAGCCTAACATCTCCTTCACTCCTTTACTATTCTTATTAAAATACTTTTCAACCTTTCACCTGTGTTTCCTTTTTCTTCAAACATTTTTCCCTAGAAATACCAAGTTTGCTCACAATTCTATATGTACACTTTTGATGGCTTATAATAAAGGCATTGTTCAAATATATTTTGGAATTGCAATAGATATGCACAGAAAAACAAAGTGTGGATGTTTTTGACAAATAGTAGCAAGCACATCATGCCAAGCCATAAGCCTGGCTTAGCAACCAACATACAGCACTCTTGGAACCTAACTATGGCTTCATTATCTTATTTTGTCTGTGTGAAGTCTGACTGTTATGTACAGACTTCATGCTAGCCATGTCTTGATTAGGGGACTAATTAGCTGCATCTAGCCAGGGACAAAACTCTTGGTTTGTTTTGGTTCCTTGAGGAACCTGTGGAAGGTTAAGAGGGATGGTGCTAACCTGATGTCCAGGGGGCGAAAATTCCAAAGGAGGGCCACCCTGACAGAGAAAGTCTACCTTCTGGGACCTGCCAAATGTAATTCCCTGACAGACCAGGACCTGAGGTATACCTTCTCTGCCAGATCATACATATATTTCTAGTGTTTTGGACTTGAAGTACAAAGAAAAGTCCTCTAGTCCTTAATAGCTAGGCCAATGTTTCTCTTTCATTTTTCTCCTTTCAAAGCACTAAATATGTGGTGTTTCTTCTGCACTCTGCCTTACCTTCTTGCTATAATTTGGCACATATCCCCCTCAAAGTGTGGTTGCATGTAGTTAAAATGTACAATGAAAACATACAAGTTCTCTCATCTTGTACTTACTTTAAGTCATAGCACCATGTTATTAAAAATGAAATATTGAATGTATTCATTAACATGGATCTATTATGTATTTCAAAATTAGTATAAATGTATTTTATATCTATTTAGACATGACAATGGGAAATGTGAATATAGAATAAAGAACTGACAAACATAATCTTTATTTATTTTCCAGAAATTTGTTCAGACCATAGAATAAGATGCACATAATAACATATATCTTGAATATCTGACTTCTAAACATAGATGAAGCTGTAATTTGTTTCAAGCAGTAGCTGACACAAGTTTACTCATTCCACTGAAGTAGGATTTTTCTCTTTCACTCATAACTTCAAAGTGCAAGGGTTGACTACAGAAGTTACACTCCGCTGTGGAGTTGGGTTTTAATTCTAGGCCCACTTTCTTCCATGTACTTAGCAGATTGTCTACAAAAAAAGGAAAACATAGTTGGTAATTTAAAGAAGTTTTCTTTCTTCCTCAATTGTGAGCTTTAGCTTGTGAAAACATATCAATGACAAAAATCCAGCAAAAACTAAAACACTGGTTTTGTTCTTTCAGTAAGACTCACTATTGTCTTAATACTGAATGAGTTAACTGCACATAAATATTACTTTTGTATGTTTGTGTATGTGTTATGCATCTCCTAGTAAAATCTTTAAATAATTCCAAAATCTACTATTTCTTTACCAAACTTTCTTTAGAAATTGAAAGGTTAAAACATGCTAACATGTTTTGCCCCCTTCAAATGCTTTATACAGCCCTAAAACACAAATATGTGTTTTGGATACCTGCGGCTTACTATAGAGAGGCAGGAGACCCACAGTCTATCACCTGAAGGCTAATTCAAGAGCAAGTTGCCAACAAGGAGGCATATTTGATTGAAGGCCCTTCTAAAATGAAACCAAGTATTATTGATGATAATTTGTCTTAATTACAGAAAGCTGAAATTATCTAAAGAAGTGCAGCTAAACTAGATCCTTAGTTTAGTTAGCTTAAAAAGCAATTGGCTAACAAATCTTATATTGTTGTCATTGGTTGATTTTTCTTAGTTGTTGTATATGTTATTTATGTGTTTTTCTTGTTTTTAAGTACTTTTAGCTTGCTAAAGTTATGAAATTTGTGATGGGTAACTATATAAATTGAATGAATGAATAAACTCAGCTTAGAAATTGAATGGTTGATACTGTTCTCTTTTTACAGGTGAATTGCATATACAAGCTGACAACGTAGCACTTCCTCTTTCTATATGAAGAATGTGTTCAGCCTATTTTTGTCAAGAATAACACCTTAAAGCTATTTTTTTCACTCACCAATAAAATAATTCATCATTTGTGGAGTATGATGTGGTGTAGGGGCAATACGCAGTAATTCTTCTCCACGTGGCACAGTGGGATAATTTATTGCCTGGACATAGATGCTATGTTTGTTCATCATTTTATCACAGATCTCAGTATTTTTAGCAGCATCTGCAACCTGAAGTTAATAAAAGATCTGGTGAGTTTCTAGGCTGAAGGCATAATTTCTTTTGACCAACTATAACTTCCTGGAAAAAAGTCAACCATTACATGGAACAATGCTTACTTTTCATGACTGTGTATAATATTTGCTAATAAGATACAAACTATATAGACACAATAGAAAAGTGGTTATGGAAAGAGCAAAGAAGGCAAGAGCTAGAGGAACTTGAGAGAAGAGAATGGAACTTTTCTTGCCATCATCAAAGAGGGGGTTCTTTTAGCTATGCAGCCCCAATATATAATTCACTGCAAGGAAATTTACAACCCTGATGCACTCCATGTATTTTTTGTGGTATGAACTATTGGGAACAAATATTTTGTGGCAAACTGCTAAATATTAGATGCATGATACTTGGTGGGAAAAAAGGGCATGTCCCAAAATGACAGGAGAAAAAAGTAGCCCCATTCTATTTGGCATCATATTGGCATGCTGTTGGGCCTCAGTTGACAAAGTGATTTTTTTTTTACAAAGTACAGCTCTCAGCTCTCCATGTCCAAGTGGATACAGATACAACTACCAACAAACAAACAGCCTTATATGCTCTCAAAATGTCAGTTCACCATGGTAGTCATTTTCCCCAAGCTCCTTAACGGAGCAATTTCATTTGCTCTAGAAACAAAACAATTCTTCATTACCCAAAACAGTCTGGAAATAAAATGACTTCCATCAAAAACTGTTATCACCTAATGATTCTTGAAAAGGTTTTTTTATCTAGTCACCATTAGCTATTGGTTGAATGTTCCCCCATCCATTTCTTCCTCTATATACCTGTCTGTCTCCCATTCTATGTATCAATAAATAGTTACACACACAAACACACATCTCCTACATATATATCTATATATATTATTGTAAAATCATAGTATGATAAATATTTACCCTGATAGGAATTATATGACTGGGACAATGCACTACAGGAAGCCCAGCATCCATCAGCATTTGCCTCATGAGTTTAACATTACGCTGGTGTTGTCGGCGAAGGGCTTGCCCCTCTGTGCTTTTGAGTGTTCTCACAGAAGCTAATGCACCAGCTAAAAGCATGGGTGGTAAGGAAGTGGTAAAAATGAAGCCAGCCGCATAGGAACGGACAGTATCTATTAAAGAACTCGTACTGGCAATATAGCCTCCCACACAACCAAAGGCTTTACCTAAAAGAAAAAAAGTAAAAGTCTGTTATTGCATTTCTCAATCAACACACATAATACAAAAAACTGATATCTTAAGCAGTACTCTTCTAGTATCAAATCTTCTTGCATGAGGTACCTTTATCATAATACTGCCATCAAGTATTTCTGAACTTATTTTCTATACTATAAAGTATAGAAAAATAAATAAATAAACCTTACTACATTAAATAAACTACCTTAAATAAACCTTAGTACATTCAAAATAAAGTAATATGAAGATTTGGTACATGATGAACTCTCCATACAAAAGGCAGCAATTTTTAACTAAGTAAATTGCATGGAAGCTTAGATTTTGTCATCTATAACCAAAATTAAGAAATTGTTGTATAATGTTTTGTCACTACATGTTCTCCTTTGGTTACCGCCTTTTGTGCAAGATCCCAAGAATGCAAACATATCAAGCTCCATTTGTAAAGCAATCTACTGGGAAAGTATACTTTGGGTAAAGCAATATCTCTAAATTGCAAAATAAGAGCAAATGGAGTTGATTACAGTCCTCTCTGTCTTGCATAATACTAACTGTCAGTTCATGGTTCCTTTAAATTTAAATGGATTAAATTAGTTTCCCTTAGTTCAAGCCATGCTTTTGTTTGCATTAAAGATTATCAATCTTATATTTTACCTTTAGAAAATACTGGTTTCTACTACATGGATTTACTAGTTCTGTTCCTACCAAGTGTCCTTACACAATTCCCTCATCAAATAAAGACCAAACCTTGTCTTTAAAGTTCTAAAAAGAAAATCAGATTTTGTAAAGTTAATTATTATATTTTCAGAAACATTAATCTGAAAATAGTGCGGTTAGATCTAACCCAAAATCAATTATCCCTGAAGATTTAATGATTATCCATCACTGTGTTTTTTTTTATTATTAAATTTCTATACCGCCCCTCTCCTCGCGGACTCGGGGCGGTGTACAGCCATAATCACAGTCATAAAAACATAAGATAGAAAAATTAAAACATATATTAAACAATTTATATGGCTATCTAAAATCAATTTCAATTTATATTATTAAAACTGTTTTGACTCATTTTACTTATCCTTCAAATTAGACTTCAGCACATATGAATATTACCAAGTGTTCCAGAAATAATATCCATTTTGTGCATTATTCCATCTCTGTCTCCAATGCCGCCACCATGTGTTCCATAGAGTCCAACAGCATGTACTTCATCTACAAATGTAATTGCTCCATACTCATGAGCCACATCACAAAGTTCTTCCAATGGACAAACTGCACCTAAAACAAGGTTATAGTTATATTTTGGTTTTTATAATTATCATTTCCAAAGTTTCAAAGTAACACGTGCTTCAGATATCAAACATACCATCCATTGAATGAACAGTTTCAAATGCAACAATTTTTGGAATAGACGGGTTAGATTTTTTTAGGAGTTCTCTGAGGTGACCAACATCGTTATGTCGAAATATATGCTTTGGCACTTTACTGTTTCGAATCCCCTGAATCATAGAAGCATGGTTTCCTGAATCAGAGTAAATTTCACAATCTGAGGAAAGGAAAGAAAGAAAAAAAGAATAGATGCAACCCAACAATGTAAAACATTACAGATTGATCATCTTAACTTGGGTATTTATTGATTTACAAAATAGAACTGGGGCAACTGACTAAGCCAGCTGGAAACCAGATGATTCCAAGAGGCAACTAATATCTCGTCCCTAGTAACAGCAGCAATTTCATGTATCAAATAGCTAGGCTATGTATCAAATAAAAATCATGAGGCAAGAAAACTCTTCCAACTCCCTCAAATATTGGAGCTACAAGAAGATATTAATAAATTGCTCTTATCTCATACAGATTTCATTTTTTGTTTTTGGACAATAATCCAAGTTGTTATTTAAAAAAAAGGGGGGGGGGCCCTGATAGCTAGAGTAGATACATCACCAAAAAGATAAATTTTATGCTAGAGATATCGTTCTTATAAGGTGATAACAATGCTTTGGAGTTACACTGATGCTGCTATGACATGTTTCCTTGTTTTATTAAATGTTTTAGAAGTTTAGCTTAGCATGATGAATTCTATCAAAATTAAGTTTTTCTTGATTGTATGGATTTTAGGAGAATCTTGCAAAAAAAATTACTCTTATTAAAGGTAGTCATAAGCAGATAGTCATGTAAGCATATATCTTATATGATTCAATTTTAAAAAGTAGCTCCTGATGAAGAGTTAGCAAAAAGTATAGATATGAAATTACCACCCACCCTTGATGAATTGCTAAAATTACCAGTTATGGTTATAAGGTTTATGGTTTTGAACCAGAAACAATTCTTATTTGCAACAATTGCATTTAAAAAGAAACCAATGCAATATAGTACATGTAATCCTTGACTTACAAACATTCATTTAGTGACTGTTGAACTTGCAATGGCACTGAAAAAATGACTTATGAATATTTTTCACATTTACGACTATTGTAACATCCCTGTGGTCATATGATCAAAATTCAGATGCTTAGCAACTGTCATGTATTTATGATGGTTGTAATGTCCTGGGGTCATGTGATCATCCTTCTGCACATGTGCAGAAGTGCCATGCACGAGCGCACCCGATTCCGAACCAGTAGCGAAGGTAAAAGGAACCCACTACTGGATCTTACCTGGTAGCATTTTAGCTAATGTGAAGAGTGTTGAATCATTTGCTACAAAGCAAGAAGAGAACAAAAGAGCAGCATCTTTTCCATGAAGATCAGCCAATTCTTTTTCAAGATCAACATGAAATTTGCTGGTTCCTGAAATATTTCTCGTGCCTCCTGCTCCTGCACCATGTTGTTTCAGTGTTTCCCTGTGAGAAAGGTTCCATCAGTGGCACTACTTGGGATAACATTATTTTTGCAAATTGGGTTCATTCTATTTCATATAATTATTTTTATATAATTATATAAAAATTATATATTTTATATAATTATATAATTTATATATATATATAATTAATTAGTTAATTATCACAGATTTTATCCAAGATTCCAAAATCTTAATGAACAAGTAACCAATTTGATGAAATTAATGAATAAACTTCAAAAATAAGTTTTGTCTCAAAAAAGGTTTTTAAGAAGTGCCAAAAGGCACACACCGTTTAATCAAGTAATCCAGTTTGGATCATGGGGCTGAATCCACATTGGTCATGCTTCAGAGCTGACCCAATGAAATCAATGAGATGGGAAGCAGTAACGACTAAAGCTAATCTCACCGATTTTACAGTTTTACTGTGACCAAGTCTGCACAGGAAAAGAAATCTGGGCATCTGTTGCAGTATTCTTAAAAGAATAGCAATAGAAGAGCTTGATATTTGAAGTGAATGACTAATTGAATGGTAATATATTTGTGTGACTGACCCTGAAGTATTCCTACCAAAGTGGAAAAGGTCAGCATGCTTCCGGTCTCTTCTTTGAAAATCTGCCACCTAGTGGTACCATGGAAACATGCCTTTTCTATGGTTGTCCCACATTATGGAATAGAATAGTTATCTGGATCTGGTTGTCAGGAATTCCAGGGGACGATTCAATACTGGATTTTTGTTTCAATTTTATGATTTATGGTTTTATAGTTACAGGGTTTTACTGCATTTGGGAGCCACAGACACTTGGGTTTAAGATGACTAGCCATACAAAACTTTTAAATAAATAAATATAACTATTCTATTTTCCACTGGACCTTAAGAAGACCAAAGGGGGAAAAAGGATTGCCTTGAGGTGAGATGGGCAACAAATGAATATAATAATAATAATAACAACAACAACAACAACAACAACAACATTAGGTACTAGAGGTATCCTCAAGATTTATCTGATACTTACTGACATTTATCAAGATTTTATCTCTTCATAATCAAAGAGAATCTAGAAATAAATCTGGTCACCTACTTAAAATTATTGTGCAAAAGTCTACACAACTACATAAAAACACTTTATTTTTAATTAAAATACTTACATAACAGCCCCACAAACTCTAGGGTGGCGACTCATCCCAAGATAATCATTGCTGCACCAGACAGATACTTCTTTCTTGTTGATTAAGGATTCTGAATAATCATCTGCCAGGGGAAAAATCTGGGCTCTTCGATTCACAGTTTTAAACACACGATATGTATGATCTTTTTTCTTCTCATCAATCTTCTTCTCAAAAAACTGATCATATTGAAAACTCGAAACAGCTAAAATTGAAAATACTAAGGTGAAATATTATTTCTATTTAAATTTAGCAAAATAGTAAAAGCAGCAACTTTTGATTTCTATCAGTCAGTTCAACAAAGCTAATCCTTACACTTTGGCAAGTTTTCCTGAAGCAGATGAGATACCCTTTCTGGCCTCTGCTTCAACATTATGTCCTGGAATCTCTTCAACAAGCCATTTTTCTTTTCACCATCCATCTCAGCATTAACCTCAACAGTACTTTCTGGTGTTTGGGTAAATTCTATACAAAAAAAAGTATAGTAACATTAGCAATTTAAGAAGTCATTCCAGAATAGTTGAACTGTTCAAAAAGATTTCATATACAATTATTACTGAATGGTTCTACGTTTTCCATATGTAAAGCCTGTTTGATAAATGTAAGCTATTACAAAGATTCTCACAGGCAACAACTATTTTATATGCCTTTCATTTAGGATACGGTAGATGATAACATCTTATATCCTATGGCGTATGTAATTCATTCTGATTGTGGCCTAGTGCCATTCAATAAGTGTCATCAAACACTTTACTAATTCAGGTGAGTATTAAATATCAGCTAACAAAAAATCTAAGCCAAACAGAAAAAAGCTCAATGATACTTTAAAATGTGGGTAAAAATCCCTCCCTTCTTCGAATCAAAGTTTGCTGCAATTATTAGCCAAGGGAAGGTATGTAGAATCAATAGATGAACATGGGATTTTAAACAGAATTACTGTTTGAAAATTTGTTGCAAATTTGTATCTGATTTTAAAAGTTTAATAATTTCTCCTCTTTAAATCTGTTTAGCACAACTACATTTTTGTATGTTATACAAAAAAACAAACAAACACTCAAAACTTTCACAAGGCAACACACCTTTTCTTACAGCTTGCATTTCTTCCACATCCTCCTGGAGTTCCCGGCTAGCTTCACGGAAAACGTTGTTTCCTTCATTCACCTGAGCTGCCAAGAATGGGCATTTACTCACAGGAGCTTGATTAGCACTTGGGCTACCAGCAGCTGGTTCGCTTACAGAAAGCTGTGGTCTGCTTGGGTTTTGCTTAGCCACATTTGTGGAGTTTTTGTTCTCTGAATGAAAAAAATAATAATTATACAACAGAAAAATGTGAAGTGGTTATTGAACAGGTATTTCTTATGCTTCTGTACTTTGTGTAATACTGCTTATTGTTAAGCAGAACATTTTAATTGGAACTTTATGTATTATTTTAGTACCTTGAATACAGCTTGTGCACACTGCATTAGTCAAGGTACCTTAAGTATAAAAAAATAAAGATGGATTTCCTTCAAAAACTATTAGCATTGACGATATTTCCCACTCAAAGCCTTCCAAACAACATATTTAAGTTTCCAGCAAAACTCTATACCTTAGACTATGCTGTCCATTATTTTGCTTTCCTATAAATATTTTTATATTTGTTGTCTAACAGCAATTTATTGAAAAACAATTTCATTTCACTATTTGCATTTTTAATAACTTGAAAAATTCACATCAGCTATACTTCCCATCAGCTGTTTTGACTGAATGCATGCATATAATTGTAGCCAACAGAATTCTTTGCATACTGTTTGCTCTGAAGAAAATTGTTAAATAATTATATCTACTTATAAGAATAAACATACTATGAGGTTCAAACAATGCAATGCTGAATTTATAGCTTCTAGAAGTTTCCTTCCTATCAGCAGGCTTTAGAAGTCTTATTGCTTAATGCACTAAAAGTATACTTCAGTAGTGCCAGAACAGTTATTGAAAATATTTTCTACAATAAAAGCAAGATATAATAAACAAGTCTTTTTCCATTTGGGGCAGCTATATCATACTGCTCTACACAAGCTCAACTTTCTTTACATGCTATTTTCCTAGGTTTATGCTGTTCTTCACCTCTTTCCCTAGTTTCTGCTGGATGCAAAGTACAATATACTTTGACCTTTAACTCCTGGAATGATATTCAAAGCTGCTGGCTTTCCCAAAAATTGTCAGATAGGCTTAACTCATGAAATGTTACTTTCAGAATTATCATCAAGTCAATTGATTAAGAAATAAAGTGCAACATATTTCAATGCAGTGCTTATGTCCCAGATTACTTCTAAATGGAATAAATTGTTAAACAATGTATACAAGAACATTTTCCTCATATGAGGCAAAATATTTTTGCAAGATTGAATCTGGGTTGGTTACTGGGACCAGAGGTTTCCTCTTCTTCAGACCCAGATTTGATCTTACAATATTATCCTGGGACACGTATATTTGCCTTCATTCATCAAAAGATTTTTGTTCATGGCAGATCAACTTAGTCAATTTAATAAGTCTAGACTTACTCTCATTGGCAGAAGTGGATTTTTCCGTTTGTTGGCAGTGAGTTGCTGAAGTGCTTATAGCTCTTGAAGCAGGCTTGGTCCCAACTTCCATCATTTTGGGGCAACTCTGAGCATAGAATAGAAGGGATTTGCCAGCTTTCTGCAAGAAAGCCTGGGATACTCTTGACAGGAATGGGCAACGACGGACAATGGTTTCCATTTTCAGAAGTTTGGCTGAAAGTATAAAATAAATCTGCACCTCATATACCCTAAAATGCAAACAAAAAATGTACACAATTGTTTACGTTCAAGTTAAATGCTTGGGTTTTTCATATACAGAAAGTACTATAACAAAATAATTCACTCATAGAACTTTGGGTCTATTTGAAGCTTTTGTATATACATGAGATACCTTACAGCCTACACTACGTATCTACAGGCTAAGTCTTGGGGAAAAGCCTTTCTTTTGCAATAATGTCTGTGTGTGAAGCAATCTTTTCACAACTACAGCAAGTAATACATTTAGTACCACCACATAAAATCAGACGGCACTGAGCTGTATAAATATCTGGAAATATCAATATACGAATTCAGAATTATGTCTTGTACTGCTCTAAATACAAATATGTGGCATACTGGAAACTACATTGCAACATCAAGTTTTTGCTAAGTAGCTTTTTCTGCACCGAGTTATCAGACCAGAACTTAAACCGTGAAATTAACCTTCCATCTATTGGTAGGGGCAGGCTTTGTGTACCTAAAGTTACACTATGATATAAGTCTTTGGAGTGTTGAATTGTATCAATTATAACATAAAACTTGTCAGAAGTCATACCGTGTCCATTGTTTTTAATTTGCATTATAAATAAAAAAAAACTTTTTTAAAAATGATTTAAGTCTTCAGAGTGTTAACATGATCTTGGAAGCAGTGTTTTCCGAGATCATGAAACATTGCTAGGGGTTATTTTATAGAGCAGCCTATGGTAAATAAAACAATTGAAGGAAAGAAAATTGGGGGGAGGAGAGGAGAAGAGAATCCAAACCAAAACTAAATCCTGGTACCCTAAGTCAGGGGTCTCCAACCTTGGCAACTTGAAGGCTTGTGGACTTCAACTCCCAGAGTCCCTCAGCCAGCAAAGTTGCCTGAGGAACTTT
>JANHFP010003296.1:40343-50633 GCA_032468135.1 Calamaria suluensis
GTAACGGGAGCTCACCCCATTACATGGCACTAGGGATTCGAACCGCTGAACTGCCAACCTTCCGATTGACAAGCTCATCTGTCTTACCCACTGAGCCACCGTGTCCCTATATATGCAGTATTTTCCTATTAATTTGCAAAGCACTCTTGAACATTCTTGCACCCAGAATTTGGAAAAAGGCAACCTTAAAAGCAGTTTCCAAATTTGTGTCATGTAACTATCAGCTTCAAGGGCAAAATGGACTAATATTCAATACCTAGACACACAAGCACACACACATACACATATCATTTATGGCATTGCATCTTGTCCCAATGCAATCTCTGTATGAAACTGCTTAGAGGACCCAACTAGGGTTTTTGGGTCAGTATGCCTATGATGCCCAGTTCTATTATTCCTTGCCATTCATTTCTAAGGAATTTGAATTTAATAAGCTGGATGAGGAAATAAGCTTAAATTAAATCCAGACAAGAGAGGAGGCTGTTGGTAACATGAAAACTGGACTTGAGGATTGAGGTTCAGCCTGTTTATATAGAGCTGCGCCCTTCCTGTAAAAGCAGGTTTGCCACCTGGGAGTGTTTCTGAACCCCGTGAAGTTATTGGTGGTGTCCGTGGTGAGAACTTCCTTTCCACCATTACGTTTCCTCTACCAATTACCGTGCTTATGCTAATTGGATTTGGATTTTTTTTCCCCCACACCTTGGTTACACCCCATCGTAGGCCGTAATGTGCTGTCAGTTGGGATTTATCATTGAACAACAGCTGAAAGTTGGAACTCTTAATCAGTACAAAGAACATGGACCATATGATTCCTTCATTGAGAGATCTGCCATTTGCCAATTACATATCAGGGACAACTTCAGCTGCTTGTGCTGACCATCACAGTATTATGTAATAGAGAAACTAAGAACTGCTTCTGCCAGTTGCCAACCTTGCTAGCTGTTAGGAACTACAAAAGCAATTCCTACAGGCATATGCTAAACACCCTGGGAGGCCCACCTTCGTGGCACAGAAGGACAGAGTCTTCTCCTCAGCTGGGACCAGGCTCTTTAATACATTCCTTAGGACAGTGACGGCTAAACTTTTTGCCATTGCATGGCAAAAGCAGGGGGAGTGTGGGGTCGCCTGCATGCCCACACCCATAATTTTATGTGCCCCATCCCCCTGTACATGCATGCACGCCCCCCTCTGGGGGTGGAAAACCCCGTTTTCACCCTCCTCAGACTCCTAGAGAGGCCCTAGAGTCAGTGGAGAGTGAAAAATGGGCCTTTCCCACCCCCTGGAGGCCCTCCAGAGGTGAGAAATACCTTTTTTCCTGACTTCCAGTCAGCCCAAAAGGCCCAAAAATCATCTGGCGTGCCCACCAATATTGTTCCATGTGCCACCTGTGGCACCCGTGCCATAGGTTCGCCATCACTGCCTTAGGAGTTGCTTCCAGCCTCTCCCAGCCTCTAGGAAAAGTCTATAAAACTGTCTCAAGGATCTGTTAAATAATTCCAGCACAGGTAGTCTTTGCTCAGCTGTCACGATTGGGACCAGTCATTTTGTCACTAAGGAGCACAGTTATTAAGTGGAAAAAATCATATGACCACAGCAGAATTATGACATCACTTCCCATTTGGTTGTTAAACAAGTCACTGTGGTCATTAAGCAAAACATCACATGATCACAACTTATAATTATGCTTCCACATTCTCTGTGCTTGTTGCAAGCTGGCTGGGAAATGGCTATCACAGATAGTTTTAAAAGTGAGGATCGGTTGCACAGCTGTTTATTAAATACCATTGTAATGTTGAACTGTTACTAAAGAAATTGGTTGGTATGTTAGGGCCAATTTCATTTTAATCTGTGATTTTAACTTTTTAATATTCTGTTTTGTAACAGAATAAAAGAGAAAATATAAATCAAATTTTAGATAGAGAGATAGAGAGATAGAGAGATAGATAGATAGAGAGAGAGAGAGAGAGAGAGAGAGAGAGAGAGATCTTAACCACCTATATGTGATGCATACTTTGCAAACAGATTTACACAGGTTACTATCTACACCCACCCAAACATGCATGTATACTTACAATATACTTACTTACTATATTGTTTCATACCTATTGAAGAGCAAAAACATTTGGAAGGATTCTCCATTATTAGCCCAAAGGCAAATCTTCATTACAGAGGATAAATAATTGCATGCTTGTGTTTGTACTGCAAAATGTTTTTCTGGATTTCCTTTATGCTTAGCATCTGTATATTTTTTCTGATACAAAGAGGAACACCCAAAGCCACCCATGTTACTCATTACAATGAATCAAATCATAACTGAAACACAAGATGCCCTTGGCGTGATATCCTTTAAAACAAATGAAGTTTTATTTTAAAAGACAATTATCAGCAGTTTAAGTCTTTATGTCTTATAATAAAGATAACAGTGTCTGGTGTAGAATAGTTGAGTTTTTGATGAAAAAATGAAATACGTATCAAGTAATTTGCTTCTATGTTCTGAAACAATGAAATATTTTTCTCAAACAGCTAATTAAATATAGAGCCATCTTCATGCTGCAAATATGGCACTCCATCAATTGTTACCCAGGTGATGTCCATTAATGGGCAATTCAGACAAAAATCAAATGGTTCTGGAGAAGTTTCAAGCATCTTACTCTTATTCTGATTTTGTCTGGTGCATGGATTTGCTTACAGAAGAACAAGTGGTATATGTACATTCTAATAATAGCAAGACAGAAGCCAAAGATGTTTCTTCAATCTACTAATCTGAATTTGTCTGTGAAAAGATGGTCATCCTTCTTGCTATACCTGAGTTCTCCTTAAAATAGTATAAGATCACTTCCTCACCTTTTAGTTCACCACTTTGTTTTCATTTCTAGGCCAGAGTGATCATGGGCAATTGTTTTAATTGTAATAATTTGCAAAATATTCCAAGGAGAACATTGTCTTCCTCATTACAAAACTCACTTAGAATGATGCGATCAGAAAAATCACAGTGGATAAAATAGCATGGACAATCACGCAAAAAATGTGTGCAAACAAAGTTCAACAACAAGCCAACCACATGAATTTAACAAAAAGGAAAATATGGGCAGCATATGCAGTTTTTAGGAAAGAAGAAACATTCTCCTTTTACCCTCATCAGCTATTCAGAGGAGCGTGCAGATACTGAGTCATATAAATAAATCACTGTGGGAGATTTGGAAATCTGTAGGTGAGCGTTAAAATAGCTTGCACATATGTTTAGTAGAATGTAGATGGCAGGAGAGATTTGGAGAGATTTACAGGGTAGCTTTGCTGTGCATAGCCATCAAGCAATATTAGTTATCTAAAGTTCTACATGGCCTAGATGGATTGGCTTGTTGGTGAATAAACTGGACATTTACAAAAGAAATAATGTCTTACAACCTACTATGAATAATTACTGCTCTCTTATTACAAAGCCAACACGCCAATTAGGTAAGTGCCAACATGTTTCTAGAGCACATAAAAAAAGTTAATATGCTGCACCCATTTTAATTATGTCCACATGCCAACTAAATTTATCCAGTGTAAATAAAGAAGACAGTATAAGCAACAGATCTATCATGCTTTGAAATAATCCAGAAGTGCTTTGGACCACACTCAAGCACTGCTCCTCTCTTCATTCAAGTTATGGTAACTCTTAAAGTGATAGCTGTATTGCAAGGTTTAAAGAGAACCTGGAAACTGAATAGCCCATTGTGTCATCCAAAGCCCTTGATCTTGAATTTCTGATAGAATAGTGGTAGCAACAATATCATCCTTGTAATCACAACTGTATTCAGAGTCAAGATATCTAATGAAGACACTATCACAAACAATCTACAAGTTGTGGGGAAAATATTTTACATCATGATAGCTCAATTTGAAATAGACGGACTTCTGCCTGATATGAGTTTTTCCCTCCTCTGTTTCTGACTAAGATGGGGTTAGGGTATTAACTCACAAAACATTAAAACATTTCAAATTCTAACATGGTGTCAGACAGGTACTCCAGACCGGAAAAGGCATGAAGGGTGAGCAATTAGCATAAATAATAATAAAATTTTGGAATATTTACCTGCCACGTTTGAAAAGTTTGCAGTAACCAATTAGCATTAAATGTCTTATTCTAAATAACTATCTGCCAGGCAACAGTTAGATACCAGAGGTCTATCACTTGTGTAATATGGAATCAATTAGAAATGCCTGATGCACAGGATATCTAGTATTATAGGGATAACAATGGATTAATTACTCACTAAGAAAACAATGAGTGGGTTAATAAAATGTCATACAATTTCCTGTATTGAAAAAGTTCATCCAATTCTAAAGGTGCTCTTTCTCTATTAAAATACTTCCAAGTAAAATATCAATGTATTCTGGAATATGAAAAAGTCTACACCAGGCATTAATACTCATGCATTACTATTATGCATAACATGTATATGCCAACGCCTACCTTCGATTACTTTCAATTGGTTCTTTGCATTATTCACTTATTTCTTTTATTCACCTCTTAATTGCCAAATAGATAAAAGTACAAATGACAGCAGCCTACACACATCTCCTCATGCCTTTCTCTACTTATCCATCCAATTTTGAAGCTGCCCAATTCATTGAAGATTTTAAGTAGCTTACAGATAGATAAAAAGAAAAACCACATGGATACAAAGAAACCAAGGCTAACTAGAAGAACCAGAAGAGTAGCAAGATTTTTTTGGACTTGAACTTGACCCCAGTGCCTTTAAGGAAATACTCCTGTTCTTCTTGTCTGTTCAGCAATCACAGGGAATTGGTTTGCCATTGCCTTCTTGTGCGATTTTTTGCTAAACCTCACAATAGGATTTCCTACAAGTTTCCCACCCAACATTAACTACGCTCCACCCTGCTTAGTTTTCAAGCCCAGATAATCCCAGTCAGATGCTGCCACAAACCCTCTATATATAGCCAACTAGTAGACGGATGGAAATTAATATTAGGAGACAATCAATACAGCAAACCATTAAGCACCATTTTTTCCCTTGTGATTACAAACGGCTTCCCAGAGTAGTATATAGTAACAATGATAATCCTAAACCAATTTCACCTTCAATACTAACATATTCCCACTGAATCAAAAGGATACAGCAAATGATGCACACGTCTCCAACTACAGAAATTATGCACATTTTTGGGACTATAGAAATTTTTCATTTACACTTGAATTTCTTTTGGGTGCCCAATTGAAAAATTGAGACTCATATAGGTTATTAATAGAAATATGATCTGTAGCAAATTTCCAAATTACTTGTTTCCACTGTGTAAATCTAAAGTCTTTTTTAGTCCCATAAAGTGAAGAGCCTCAAAAGGAACACACAACCTATGCGATTAATGTATGGTTTCATTGCACTTCTAGTAGTACGTGCTACATGTGTCCTAATATTTAGGTGTTTCCATTTTTGGAACACAAAATCTCTAACGGGCCAGTAAAATCATGATTGAGTAATGACATTATTTTTCATTTAATGTTGCAGTGAAATTTATCTTAGAGCATTATGATGTTTTCCTTCCAAGTTTCTACTTGTTAACTCTTTTTAAAATAAAGTATCCTCAAATATCCCAGATGTGAAAATGTAAAGCACAAATCAAAACAATGTCCTTAACTTTTTTTTTCTTTTAACGAATGTTACGGAAAAATGCAGACAATTTCACCACAGAATACAAAATCTTCAAGGCTTATCAAGACAAGAAGTAAGACACAAATACTGAATTCTCAAATGTCATGGTCCCCCATAGATTTTGACTACGGCCAATGGCAAAGGTGAAATGTTTGGCTTTCATACTTAAGACATATTACAGTACAAGGCCCTGCAAGTAAGTTCTGTGCAAGCAAATTCAAGCAAAATATAACTTTTATCTTTATTATAATGAAGGCCAATGCCTAGATAACAAAAAGAGGAAGTATAGTTAGACAGAGGATTACAGAGCATTAATTACAGCATTATGATTTCATTCTGTACTTCTTCAAAAAGTGGAATCACGCCATTTCCAATCCATAAAAATAATGGCTGACTGGTGTGAAGTGGAATGGGCCATAAGAACGTTGAAGCACACTTCTATTACTCTATGCCAGTGGTTCCCAAACTTTTTCAGTCCAACCCCCCTTGGTGTTACAAACTCATCCTCAGTGCCCCCACCCGGTCCTGTGTGTGTGGTTTGGGGGGTGTCCTGTGACTGAGTGGGCCACCTCAATGTCACTCAAAGCCTTGCCACATGACCCTCTCACCAAGCCACGCCCACAGAACCTGTAGCAATCCTTTTTAGACTTCACCCCCTAGCCTGAAGAAACGCCCACCAGACCCAGCAATAAATGAAGCTTTGCTCCCACTCTTGAATATGGAGCAAATCTCCAACCCTGCCCTTCTCTTCTTTGGCAGGCAAGGGGTGACTGTGAGGGTGTGGGGCAGGGACAGTGGTGGAATCTTTGAACAGGAAGCCACAGCAGGGGGAAGAAAGAGACATGGGTTGACAACACAGTTGCCTCTTACCACCACCCCTGCTGTTCCTTTGCCTCTTACCACCTCCCTAAATCATCCCATTGCCCTCCAAGAGGCGGTACCGTCCACTTTGGGAACCACTGCTCTATGCAGTTTAACTTCACAACAAACCTGTGAGGTCAGGCAAAAAAAAAAAAAGAGGAAGAAAAGGCCACACAACAAGTTTTGTGACTATGTGAGATTTGAACATAAATCTCATCAGACTTCTTGCTATCCCGCGATACTGCTCCTCTTTGACAAAGGTGCAGAGCTAATGCGATGTTGTTGAAGTATAGCTCTCTGCAGTCCTAGCAATTACATTCCAAGGGAAAAAAATATATTGGATACTCTTGTTCAGCAGTATCTCTAGAACTGCGAATTCCCCAGTAGAGTCCTATGTTGGTGGTTCTTTCTTTCCACCACGAACGTGCCCCAGAATGATTGGATTGATCATTGAGTGGGATATGAGCTGTGGGAGGAGAGGGATGTATTAGATGAGCACATTTAAGATTTATTTTACCATGGCTCCACATATAGACATGCCTTAAAGGGCAAAAGCTATAATACATAAACACTTGAAAAGACAGTGAGCAATTTCACCATCCACTTTAGAAAAAAACACTTTCAAAAGTTGTAATCTTGAGCCCAGGAATGGCACAGAAAGTAGGGCACTTAATAACCCTAGGTTTCTTCTTGAAATCAGCAGCATTTTAGCTACAGTACTTAAAACAAACATCTTAAAGCTTGAAAAAGGCCATGGATGTTCCAAAAAGAGAAAAGGCAGGCGAGAGGCGGGTATCTAAAACTATTATTAAAATTGGATTTAAAAAAAAAATCCAAATGGTGATAGAAATCTGGTACTCTTTTTGTTCAGGTGAAGGATATACTCAAATAAACAGCAAACACACACACACACTCTTCAACTATAGCCTGACCTATGCATTATGAAGCTACCCCTATATAAGCCAGTGGAACATATAGTCTATCATGTCTCATAACGCCTTCCCGAAAATGACTTTGTTTCCAAAGCAGCGGGGATCAAATCAAGAATCCCATTCAATGCCATTTTGGGCTAAGTGAAATTAAATTATCTTTGGTACAAACAACTTACCTGCATTCCACATATGTAAAACAGCATACTTTGCAAGAGCAGTACATGGATTTAAAATAAAATAAAACCATCCTAGTGTTCCATTCCGGGTACCAATTCACCAGTAAACTGTTACCAGAAAAAGATATCTATCCCAGCTATTTGTTACAGAGTTATGTTGCAAGTTCAACTTTTTTACATTATAAAAAAAAAACTTCCTTTCTCTGACAGAAACAAGTGTATAGTTTATACAAGAATATAAAGGGAGTGTAGTCTAGTGGTTAAGGCACCAGGCAAGAAAGCAAGAGACCGTGAGTTTCTGGTCTTAGCCATGGAAGTGACTTAGGTGACTTTGGGCCAGTTGTTCTCTCTCTGCCCAACCCACCTTATGTTGTTGTGGAGGAAATAGGAAGAGGAAGTGCATTGATTATGTTTACTGACTTGAGTTATTTGTAAAAATAATAAAGGTGGGATAAAGGTAAAGGTATCCCTCGCACATATATGCTAGTCGTTTCCTACTCTAGGGGACGGTGCTCATCTCTGTTTGAAAGCCGAACAGCCAGCGCTGTCCGAAGACGTCTCCGTGGTCATGCGTTACCTTTCCACCAAAGATGGTCCCTATTTTTTCTACTTGCATTTTTACCTGCTTTTGAAACTGCTAGGTTGGCAGAAGCTGGGACAAGTAATGGGAGCTCACCCCGTTACACGTCACTAGGGATTCAAACTGCTGAACTGCCGACCTTCCGATCAACAATCTCAGCTGTCTTAGCCCACTGACCATCGCAAAGCTTCTCCAAGGTATAATTTGGCATAATTGCCAAATATGAAGGGTATTTTCATTGTTTTTGGGGGCCAATAGAAAATCCTAGCTATTTCTATGTATGTGATGTCATCCTTCATCATGTTAACCCTAAAACATCAGGTTCCCTCTTTAGGAGTACTCTTGAGGACTACTCATCATTATCATTATAAGCACCATGCCTTTGAGTGAGTGTTGTGTCTCAGTGACTACCTGGGCAAGTCCCTGCAGTTTCCTTAGCAAGATTTAAGGTGTGACACTGTGACTTAGTATTATCTTTTTCCTAAGGCTAAGAGAAAATGACAAGCCAAAGCTCACTCAGCTGTTTTTGTACTTAAGGTGGGATTAGAACTCAAATTCTCCTGATTTGTTGTCTGATGCCAAAGCCACCACACCAAACTGACTGTCGTTATTCTCTTCTTATAACCTCTAAGTTGTGACATTACACATATGCGCAACTGCCTTTGAAAACATGTTGGAAATTTCAATCTGTACAAAACTAAGCAGAGAAATTATTCCTTGACTGGTTCCTTATAGTCAGTTTGAAATATTGATTTAAAAACAGTTTGGGAAAGATTAGTTAGCTTTTTTCATAGCAGCATCTTAACATATGATATTCAAATATCATTTTATAGATGTACTTTCTCAAAATAAGAGCTAAATCAAGAGTGGGAGTCCTACCTAAATTTGAGGTGAATATGTATGCATTGGTGTTGTGAGGCACTATGGTTTTCATAATCGTATAAGTTGTGTTAAAATTACCTTAATAGCATTTATTATTATTTGATTCATTTGATAATTTTAGAATTGTAGTATAATTATTGGCTCCCCAGTCTATCTTGACTTTTGGGAACTATATTGATAAATCCCTTTAGTTTTCTTCCATTATTGCAGAAGTCCTTTGCCATTGTCTTTTTTCTAGGGCTGACCCAGAATCATCCAGCTGGTTTCATGCCTAAGGCAAGACTAGAAATTAAGGTTTTCTGTTGTCTAGCTCAATGCTTTCACTATAATGCCAAACAGCCCTCTGAACAAAATGTTAATTGTTTTGTGCATTTATAGTTTTGCAAAGGTATGTTGCTGTCCGTTGTGGTTCAATATATCCTTGCTGCTATTAATATTTTAAATTACTTTGCAATGGTTTTATCACTGTTGTATTTTTTAGTTTCATTCTATGTTGTCTAGGAAATTGTAGCTAATTAACCAACTGAAAAATTCAATAAATATATCACTACATTAATTTATTGAAATTAAAGCTTACAATCAAGACAGAATGGTTAACTACCAGAAAATATCTTCCATGGTAGAGTTTGGATCTTTCTGAGTAACAGTTTACATTTTAGAAGTATCTGGGAGTGGAAATACAACACATTTAAAGGCATTGTTTTGGTGGAAAATAATGAATAGAAACAAGCAATACAATAATAATCACATATTTTGGCTTAAATGAACCAGAATATAAATTTCCACCAGATGCATTTAAGTCTTACATTTTTTTGTAATACTGTAATGTGCCAAAGCTTGTAGGAAAAATTAAATCATGGAATGAATCTGCTATAAAAATTCCTTCTGAAAGCCCCTTATGATTTCATCAGTTTCTGGTATCTTTTTCACAGGAGAACATCACTGAATTGTTCCTAAAGCACTGTAGGAAGTTAGCACTGACACACACACCCTCCTAGAAGAATGAAGTATTTTAAGAATATTAATAAAGACAGAATGTTATATTTTCATGAGTAGGAAAAAGCATGTTTTAGGCAGGAAACTGACTCTTGATAGCCCCCAGCAGATGCCTGCACTTTGGAGATGGAAGAGATAGCAAATGCCTTCACTCAGGTTCCAACAATAGGCCCTCAGGATCCCATTTGCAAGACAATAGAAAGCAC